>JAPKLX010000384.1:21951-194994 GCA_026898415.1 Leonotis leonurus | reverse complement strand
ATATATAACATATATATATTTATTTTTCAAACATGATTCCTACACGCTATATATCTGGGTATTTCATTCTCCAATTCATTACATATTAATTTGTCAAGAAGTGGCCCCTCCATTATTATTTTCTATTCACCATAAGGTCAAAAATAGAAATGTAAGTTATTTTATAAGAATGTATGTATAATTTGATTTGAGGACGTAAAAATAGAGGAAGTATATGTTTTTGTTGTTATCCAAAATAGAGGAAGTACATGTTTTTGTTGTTAATTAACTAGGTTAGCTGCCTTAAAATGATTCAGCTTATAACGCAGTAACTAAAAACGACAAGGCCTCTCAAGAAAAACGACAGAGGTAAGAAAAACAAGGCCGTGTAGCCTGTATTTACTAAGATATATCGATGTACAAGGTAAACAATGTAAAATGTCAGTTAACCTACTTAATTAATTAATATACCTAAATCTAGAACCAAGATTAGGGAAAAGAATAATTGCGATCGAAATGAACCAGAAAAAGATAATTACAAGTTGTTGAATTAATATTTTTTTGTTTTTTTATACTAAAACTAAACAACAGTATTTGCAATCATTTAATTTACTTTATTACTACTCTTATTAGATAACGTGTGAATTCTATTTCTAGCTCTGTAGTTTGCGAATGGTCCAATAAAAATTTATTGTTTTCTTCATTATAAATTCAAATGAATAATATGGTCATTGCTCAGTTAATTCTTACATTTTTTATAACTTTTGTGACATAACCGGTCATTTGGTATTGCACCTTCTTCTTTTCTTTTTCTTTCTGAAATAACTGTTGGAAAATGCTAACATTTTTGTAATATTTTTAGTTACTCATCATTATAATTTTCATTCTGTGAAATTTGTGACACGAAGAACGACAATTTTTGTTTTGGAAACATTTCTTTGTATAAAATTTTTACTTATTTTGATTTGATTGAAATTGGTGTAGACTGTGTAGTTAATATTTTTTTATTTCACATTTAATGTCTAACGATAAAATTTATTTTTTAATTAATATAATTTTTTCAAATTAAAAATGTAATATAATACAATAAATTATTTAAAAATGAAATAAAATTTTTAAAATCATATATCATATTTTTAAATTTATACTCACTCATCCCCGCTATTAGCGGCTTTTTTAGCACGTGGAATAAGGAATATGGTAAAATTTGAAAAAGTGATGGGGTCACACATTTTAAAGAGTAACCTCCAGAAAAGAAAACAAACCACTTTTTAGTGAGTACTGAGTAACTTTTTGTCATTTTGAAAACAAGTCAATATTAGTGAAACAAACAAAAAAGTAAAAAAGAAACCACTCTTAACGGGAAGGATGAAATAAATCATAACAAATAATTAAAATAATATTCAATACTAAAAAAAATTATATACTTTATTTGAGTGGGATGAACTCTAATAATATATAAAATTAAATTAAAGTATATAAATTGAAATAAATAATTCGGATTTGGATCATGTACCCAATTTTAAAATTTTCAAGTATTTGTATTCGAAATTTATCAAAATGCATATACATTTTTCTAATTCGAATTATAGTTTGGATATCTGATACCGGATCGAATATTTTAAATTTGTACCCTAACATCCAAATATATACTTGATTAAATATATCTATTTAATACAATTGTTTTACTTATTTCGACTTTCAATATTTTAATAATTCAATAATATGTAATTAATAATAAATAATTATAATGGAAATTACTCCAATAAAAATTCACTTAAAATCATATATTAAAATAAATTATATAAATTTAATTTTATAAATAAGTATTATGAGTATAGCCAAACAGGTTACATGGTTATATATGTATTAGACACCCCTAAATTAAAGACCCTTTCCAATAATTTATGTAAAAAAATAAAATGTGAGAAAATATATATACACAATATTGAATGAAACGAGACAAAATGATTAGGCGAGACTAGAACATTTAATTGGGAGCTGGGACATATATGTATCTTTCAATTATATTCTAATGAAATTAATGAAGATGTAAAATAAATGAGAGAGTTAGGAAATGTTATAAATATTTTTTTGCTTGCATTCATGGAAAACCTACTCCACAATTAATATGTTTTGTCGTGTGTATAAAATATAAATGGCCGCCAACAACTAACTCGGACTACCATATTATATATATGGCCAGCTTTATTTCTCAACATCAAACCGGTATTAATTTGTACCATATCAATATAATTACTAAATATATAACATCTCATTTCATCTTATTTTATTTTAGACCAGAAACAAGAAAATATATATGTACTCTTGGTTAAAAAAAATTAGAAGAGGGCATCAAGATATATTATGTAGAAACACATTGCAAGACACATGTTACAAGTGAATTTTCTTTAATATGTTAAGACTATTTTTTTGCTAAAAATAAAATTGGACAATCACAATCGTATTGGAACAGTTCAATGGAGAAAATGTGACTACATTGTTAAAATGGATGAAGTAATATATAATTACTGGAAATTAAAAACTGGGTTCTGGTTGGCCTTCTTTGAAAGTATTAATGAACTTCAATATGATCCAAGCTATACTTTTTTCTTTCTGAAAGTTAGAATTGAATGATTCATCAATGAAATACCAATATAGCAGTAAACAGCAAGGATAAAACAATACTAATGAAATTGCATCCGAAGTCCATATCTTAAATGATGGGTCATTTTCTTAATTGTTATTATATTACATTTAAATTACTACTCCCTCCCTCCCAACTAGCCTAGTTGGGACACTTCTTTTCGGCACGGAAATTAAGGAGTTAAGGAGTGTATGTTTAAAGTATAAAGTGATGGTATAAATATATATTATTTAAATTTGTGTGTGTAATAAAGGTTTCCTAAAAATTCGAGAGCTATTATATATATATGGGACATTCTCCGACCACTAGACAAACACTACAAAAAAAAAGCTAAACTGGCGACGGAATTGGCGACGGAATGATGTTCCGTCGTCCTCTGGCGACGGACTGACGACGGAATTTAACAAATAATGTTAACGACGGACTGGCGACGGACTGACGAGCCAAAAAATGGCGCGTAAGGTGGCGCCAATGTTAACGACGGACTGGACGACGGACTGGTCCGTCGTCCGACCAGTCCGTCGCCAGTCCGTCGCCAAGTTTATTTAATTTTTTTTTTTAATTTTTATATCGGACGACGGACTGGTCCGTCGCCCAGTCCGTCGTCCCGCCCTATTTATCAGGCAGTAAGCTATTTTCGCGAAATAGAATACACAGCGCCTCCCCTCTTCTTTCTCCGGCGATTTGAAGCGAAATCCGGCGATTCCAAGCTTCCACCGGCCAAAGCAACCCCAGGTATGTGTATTAGTTCGATTTCCCTGCCCCCTCCTCTTAATCTCGACAATTTTATAATTAATTGGCTCCGTTTTTGTGCCCGGAGAAGCACCCCCTTCTCCTCCTCTTCCGTCAACGTCGTCCAGCCGCCGCCGCCCAGCCGCCGGGCAGAACTCCACAGGTATGTTATTTCCTTTTTTTTTAATTTTGTTAATTATTTGATAATTTTGATTAATTATTTGATAATTATGAAATTAGTGTTAGATGTGGTTAATTGTTAAATTATTGTGAAATTTAGTTAATTGTTTAATTATTGTTAATTGTTAATTGTTTGATAATTAGCTTTCAGTTTTTATTTTCTGATTCAAATGGTTTTGCAGTTAAACAAGCTTCTGTCATTTTCCTGATGAGGATTTATTAGTTTAATTGATTTTAGTTATATGGAAGGTTTTATGGTTTAATGCGTTTTAGTTCTTTTAGAACATTTTATCACTTCGACTGAATTGTTGCTCGCTGTGATCTGTGTGACAATTGGTGGTTGTTAAATGTTATGCTCTAGGCTCGTGTTCAACTACAACAGGGAGGATATTTTGGGGAGACATGGTGGTCCTGTCCGATGTGTTGAATACTCATACGCTACTGGTTGGTTCCTCATTTCAACATTTTGTTATTTATTTATTTGTCACTCTGCTAAAGATACAAGCTTGGCTGACAGTAATGCTTTCAAGAGAATTCACGAAAAATGATTTTTTTTATTGTTTTACTGCAATATATCTAATTACTTTTTCAGTCTGAGAAACAGAAAAATGTGGAAGAATGTATCCAATATAGTTATTCCTTTTGTTTTCATTCCCTATTCAGCTCATTTGAATTATTAGCACGATAATATTTATTTATATATTTCTTATCCAAATTTTAAATTTTCGTTCAAGAAGTTTACAGTCTTTATGCTTTCTTAGTTTTTTCTAATCTGAACTCTGAAGTCCTCTTCCTTTAATGCAACTTGCTGTTGTTTACTTCACATAACCATTTTCTATGTTTATATTCTTTTATAAAATTCTGATTTCCAAATATGCACTGCTGTGACTACCTGGTATGTCACATGCTCTTGTGGTTGTATAAGTCCATCTATATATTTACATATTCTTTTGAAGGATTTGTTCTCAAATTTTGAGCATGTCTGGTACTTTTACTAGACCTCCGCTTTATCACTGCAGAAGAAAGAAGCATGGTAATATTGGCAGTTCAATTTCTCTTATATTTATGCATTATCTTGTTTAGGTCAAGTTATTACTGGTAGCTGGGACAAAACCTTGAAGTGCTGGGACCCGAGAAGCTCAAGTGGCCAGGACCGCTCTCTTGTTGGAACATATACCCAACCTGAGCGTGTATATTCTATGTCTCTTGTTGGCAATCGCCTAGTTACGTTGTTGCTACTGCTGGAAGGCATGTCAATGTCTATGATCTTCGAAACATGTCTCAACCTGAACAGCGGAGGGAATCTTCTTTGAAATACCAAACAAGATGTGTCAGGTGTTATCCTAATGGGACAGGTGCTGCATTCTCAACATACTGTTTGGCATGGGTTGCTATGGAGTAGAATGAATTCTTGTTCCAGATTAGCTATCATGCACAATTGTTACTGGAGATTGAGTTTTCTATATCCAGATTTAATTAATTACATTTACTATTATTTTATTTTTTGGTTTGTCGTGGGATGTGACTGATACAATTATTTATTTTATTCATTATATGAAATCCGCGTTCATTTTGAATTTCATTTGATTGGTTCAATTTTAAATTATTGTTCAATGTTGGAATATGTTTATATTGTTTGTTATGACACGTTTTAGGTAATGAATAATAAAAAAAAACAAAATTAATTATTAAAAAAAAAAAAAAATACCTGGCGACGGACTGCAGTCCGTCGCCAGGTCAACGGTCAACGGTGTCTGGCGACGGACTGCAGTCCGTCGCCACTAACGACGGATTTAATCCGTCGTTAGCTTTCCGGCGCCGTCAACGGTCTCCGGCAGTTCCTGACGACGGATTTTAGTCCGTCGTGGCTAAAGACGGATAAATTCCGTCGTTAGTCCGTCGTTAGCTAACGACGGACTGTGTTTTCCGTCGTCCGGAGGGCTAACGACGAGCGAAATACAGACGGAAAAAATCCGTCGCCAGTCCGTCGCTAAGCCCCCGGGACGACGGATTTCGAGTCCTCACGACGGATTTTTCCGTCGCCAGAAAGGGTTTTTTTTGTAGTGAAACATATGAATAACAATTTTTAAAAAAAAGAAAGAAAAAAGATGCGTCATGCATATAAAGGATACCAATTAAAGTAGCTTAGAAATTAAACATTGAATTTTAGTGGAGAATTTCAAGTTTTTCCAATTAAGAATGTCATTTGATTGAAACAGGCAATTTAACATAAGAATCCCATGCCTTCCAAGAAAAAAGTGATCGTATAATGGGGTTATTATATTCACTCAATTATATTGTAAAATTTGTAACTCAATTCTTCTTCTTCTTTTAATATTATAAAGCAATATTACTTGATTATTCAATCAATATTGGTAATTATGATCGAAGAATAATAAATCTTAATAATAATTAATAAACCTAATCCTCTTAATTACTTAATTATAATGGATCTTACGATGAAATTCACCCATATTTCATGGCTGCGTACATGATAAAAATTTAAATTTGATGTATATACGAAATATATGACGGGGTCAATACAACATTTAAAAAAAAAATTATGTAAGCATATTTGTTTAAGCACAACTAGAAAATCAAGTACTACCTATGTCTTATTAGTATTGAATCTCATTTTATTCAAATAGGTGTGTTATAATTAGGGATGAGTAGAAATCGATCCAAACTGAAAAATCGAACCGAACCGAACCACTGATGTTTGGTCAGTTTAGATCGATTTTAAAATATTTGGATTTGGTTCAATTTGAATTTTTAGGAATCGAATTTTTTATGGCTTGGATCAATTTTTAGTCAAAACGGTTCGGTTATTAACCTAACCGATCGAATTTTATTATATATTAATTATAATGTTATAAATTACAATAAATAAATAAATTACTTAAGCTTAAATAGTATTTGTTACAAAATCTCATTTATAGAATAAATACAAGTTCTAAATTCTAAAGAATTAACATAAAACTAAAACATATCTTCAAAAATAAAGTAAACAAATAACTTAAAAGATGAATGAGTAAACTTAGAATTTAAAGTGTTTATTGAAATAATTTGAACATCAATTTTCGATTACAAATTATAATATCGTGTAGAAAAATATATAATTAGAATTTTTGAATAACCGAAAACCGAACCGAAACCGAATTTTAAATTTCAGTTTGAATTGGTTTGGTTTTGTAAATAATTTGGTCGGATTGGTTTTAATTTCTTGACAATTCAGTTTATTTGATTTTAATATTTTGATTTGATTTTTAATCGATTCGCACCCTAATTATAATAATAAAGGGAGTCAATAAAGGGGAGGAAAGGGAATATATTACTTAGTTAATTGGTGTCATTAGAACTATACAAGAAATTAGTACTGTTATTTAAAGTGAATGTACTTTATAGAATGAAAAGATACCGAATCTTTTGTCTTTGGCATGATGTCACCCTAATAAAGTACTCTTTATAATGAAATTCCGCTAAAACATATTTTACCATAAAAAGAAGAAAATTGAGAGTTTCACCATGCATGCATGGGTTTTATGATAAGATAAGCTAGCTAGCTATGATCCTCCATGTTTTATGATGCATTTTATTTGAACTATATTCACTTATTCAGTTGTTTTTCAAATGCATTTGAAAAATGAGATCTATACTTATATATATTTCAAGTACAAAATGAGATAAGCGGCATATATAATCACCTATCACATGCAAATCTTTAACATCTGTAGAATCTTTCTTTTTTTACTTTCTTCCCCAAGGTTCAGTATTGATTGAATTCTGCATTGGCATAAGTTAAATTAAATACATATAAATTATATATGCAGTGTTAGTAACAAAAATCAACTAAAAAACATACTAGTCCATTAATTACTAGATATTGGGTAATAATAACAAAATCATGCATGTGTGTATTCTTAAAAGAAAAAATGGATGTATGTGCATCTTTGTCCAAGTGTACGTTTGTACATGAACTGAAAACCTCACTGAATTATCAGATGATTTCAGATCTAACACGAAACATCAGCATGACGTACGAACCACCTGCAATTTATATATATATATATATATCTCCTTAAATATATACTCTCTCTCACGCTTCATATACATATACTACTATATATATATGGTTATATAGTGTGAGAAGTGAAATTTGATAGAGTAGACATCAGCATGACACACTGTTTGGTACACAATTAATATGAAGTAAGACAATGTTTGACACGTTACCAAAGATATGAATGAATCAGTTCATGTCCAGTACTTGTATATTTATATATCTTCTACATCAAATTTATACTCCCATCCTATTAATCGTTTTCAATCGTCCAGCAAAATAAGAACACAATATCCATTAATTCTATGAGACAGGTAGGCATGCATGCATGTGCATGCATACTCAATTCAATGACCCGACCTTATTCATTAATTATATATCGTTGTCAATTCTATTAATCACTAATCACATCAATCGTGTTGATATGATATGATATGATATATATATATATAAATAACAGGTGATGGCCGGCCGGCCAGCTGATGAGTTCTCTCTCTTTCTAGCTAGAACGTAACTGACGACGTTTCTCATCGCCTTCCTCTATTTGTATATTATAAGAAATTAAAAGAGAAGATATCAATGAGGCGGCATTCGACAAAGGCAAGATGGTGTCCAACTCCAGAGCAGGTGATGATACTGGACCAACTTTACCGAAGAGGCCTCCGAACTCCCAAAGCCTCCCAGATTCAGCACATCACTGCCCACCTCTCCCTCTACGGTAACATTCAGCCCAAAAACGTCTTTTACTGGTTCCAGAACCACAAGGCCAGAGACCGCAACAAACACCAGCTCCACCTCTCTCCGCCACCGTCCCTCCACTTTCACTTCCCCTCCTCACATGATCATAAACTCATCCCTTTTCAGGTTAATTAATTTGCACCTTTACTCATTCTCTTGCACTTGAATGCATGCTTATACACTTGTACTTACTCGATCTCTCTTCTTTTACATATCATCTACTTACACTACTTACATTTGTAATTAGGGTTTTGAACACTTATCCTTTGTATTTTGTGGTTTTTTGAAACTGCGTGCCGGGAACTCAGAATCTATCCTTCTGTTTCTCTGTGTTTCTTGAAGATAAACCATTAGTAATTTTCTTACTGAAAGAATAATATTATTAGATATTACACGTGCTAATTAAGATATATGTGGTGTGTGATCAATGATTTTAGGGCAGTGGAGCTTGCGAGGAGGTCCCTCCTAGTTCTGGAGTGATGAGGACAGATATGATTTCAGGAGATGGCTTGATGAAAAGGTCGGGGCATGATGGTGATAGTGATTCGATGATGATGGTGGATGTGGGTCCCGCACTTGTCCTTTGGTACTGCTGCAGTAGCCAACCCCCTCCCCTCCAAACCCTAGAACTATTCCCCCTCACTTCACCCACTACTAGCTAGCTAGTAGTACTGCTGCAAAAGCCCCACCTTGCTAACTGATCTTCATAAATCTTTGAGTGATTTTCATTTAAGACAAGTCATAGAAAGTATCTCTAGCTATCTTAGTCTGTGCTTCTGCGTGTGTGTTTTTCTGTTATGTGTCTGTAGATTTTAGAAATATATATGCTGAAATGTCCAATAGTTGCAGCGAGGAGTACCCCTCTTTACTGCTGGTGCTACTACAGAGTCTTATCTAAGTACCACTGTGTATTTCCCAAATCAGACTCTCCATCACAATCTGCAGAATCTTTTTCTTTTCTACTGCCTCTTTCTTTCTTTCTTCTCTGTCCATTATATATACGTATATAACTGTGTCCTTAATTACTATGAGAAGGTTTTTTTCTCTAAAACCATGAGAGACAAGTCAAGTCGATATATAAAGGTGCATGCATGCATCCATCACACATCATCAATTTAAAACACAATATTCTAAATAAAAGGCAAAAATCTGAGATATGCGTCAGTGATTGACGAAAATAATTTATTTGGGAGATCCTTACAATTTATTTCAAGAAACCGGTAGTCTACTTGAATGGCTAGTGATTGGATTGTGGTACTTAATTTGTTTTTATTTTTATTTTATTTTTCTAATGAATTAAAGATTGGATTGGACGAGACATGCATATATATGTACGCTACACTACATAGATGGCTTACTTGAGCACAAGCTTTTCTTACATATTGTTTGTGGAAATTATAAATAGCTCAATCTTTTACTTTCAAGTTATATTAGGACAAAATTCATAAGAGACAAGAAGAAGATCATGTTATATTGTGGGGGTATTAATAAATTCGTATCCCAATAAAGGGAGTATAAATGTTTGCATAACTGTGTGACTGTGTCCCTAATACTCTTACAAATTAAGAAGAAAGTGGTGCATTTGAGGAACGAGATCATGTATTCGTGTTCCAAATTCCATGTTCTATAACTAAATTTATTAATTTAATTAATAATTTTTAAAAATAAAAAATTTATTATGATATAATGAATCATAATTAAAAATTATTTAAAAAATCAAAATTTTAAAAAAATACATACTAATTTTGAATTTATGAACGTTAAAAATCAATTAAAAGTAATATAAAATATTAAAAAATAATTATAAATCCTGTTTGAGGTGGGATGAACTTTAATATTATAGAGAAAATTAAACTAAAACATATAAAGTTGAGATCAAAAAATAAAATTAAAATTTAGTATGGAATATAGAAGATGGGACACAAATGTGGGACATATAATCTCATCCCCATTTGAGGTGGGACGGATGAATTATATAATAAATGTATACATTAAAGTTTTTTAGATTATCATAACATTTTCATATCAAACTTGTTTATTGCATATCATATATATAATTAAATTTATTGTCGAGATCTTTAATTTAAGATGCATTGCAAGATTTTGAAAAAATATAAAGAATATAAAAAATAAATGAAAATTAGTTATTTTAATCTTAATTTAGTTGTATTTAAACTTGATGTATTGATTTATCATTTAAATAAAAATTTATTATAAAATTATTATCCAAATTCACTAAAAAAAATGCATTATATAGCAACTAAATAGTGACGGAAAAATTTTCCGTTTCTAAATTTTAACGGATTAATAACATAATTGTTGTTAAATTTTAGTAACGGAATTATCCGTTATTAAAAATTTAGTAACAAAATTTTTCGTTACAATTCTGTTACTAAATTGAAGAAACCATTCTTAAAACGAAAATCCCGTTACAATTCAATTGTTATATATATAACGAAATATATTCAGTTATTAAATTTTTTTAGCAACCATCGATATTACTACGAATAAATTCGTTACTAAAATGTTTAGTAACGAAAAATTTCATTGCTAAAATATATATATTTTTTTTTTGCAGTGATTGATTTACACTTAAAAACTTTGTTCTAATATATAAATATTGATATAGATTAATAATAATTGGCTGTGTTATTGTCAATAAAATAATGTATAAGGCTTTCTAGTAGCCCAAACGCAACCCAACTTCGTCTTGATGGGCCTCAAAGTGTTTAAGTTGGGCTTAAGTAAAGTTTTGATGAGGATGCGATGGATGGGGAACTCCACCGGCATGAATGAATTGTTGAGACTAGAAGGTATGATAATGTTGCAGTCGTTCTGTGTAATATAATTGATCATTATAGGCTAAATGATTTCTTTTTTGTTGTAAGATCTTTTTATAGAGAATATGAATACTTATTTTCACTTTGATGACAAGATCCACTAGTTTTTATTGTGTCGTTATTTGAACTCAGGACAGAGGCCCCTTTAAGCTGCCATTTGAGGGAATTTTATCAATGAAAGCGCAGAGTTGTTGCCGGTGGCAGATTGCCTGCCTTATATACAATACATAGAGATTTGTTATCAGTTGACATACTTAAAAATGAAACGTGGACGACACACGTGACTAGGAAAATTAAAAAGAAGAAGAAATTGCATATCTTGGTAAAATTTGTACGCCGTTACAGAATAATCAAATATCTAGGGAATTTCAGACAACTGAAATAAATTCTTAAGTTTGCAGATTCCTCCTATATATGGAAAGGTGATCCATACATACATACCAATGTACAATCTCAATGGCTACATGCAATGATCGACCACTTTTAGTTGATGTTGATGTCTGTGAGGGGAAGTCGAGATTCTCTCTCAGAAGCTGCATGCTTTATATCTCCATTTGCTGATGCTTGTTTCGACATTTTTGTCTCCCCGAACGACTTCCCCAGTTCCTCAAAACACCTAGTCTTGAGATTCTCTATGGAAGCAATGCTTGGAACGTTCATGGACCTCTTTCGTGGAGTGAAGCATGATGGCCTGTCCACCTGTTGTTGATACAAACATGAAGAATCATTTAAGGTTACAAGAAGATTATATATACTGTGTTTATCTTGATGCTTTGGCTAGTCTTACCTTGTAGTCTTCACTGAGGCATTTTCCTGCATAATCTGTTATTTCAGCAATCTTGTGGTGGTGTCCGCTATTCAGTTGCCTCAACTCCCCACGACATGGGCTCGTAATTGAATCAAGACTCGCACACGCCTCACGATCAAGTTGTAATGATCCTGAAACATAAGTTAGTTAGTTAAGTCTATATGCATGGTAAACAACAGTAATTGATTTCTTGTCTAAACACCAAGTACATACGATCAATGGATGAGAGCATGGTCTTGCTTCCTATTTCCACATTTTCCACTGCCGAACTCACAGCACAAGTGTACTGGCCACGCAATCCCTCAATTATCTTCATTCCACCCCTAAAGTAAGAAAGAAATAAACAGATAAAGAATAACGCTTTTTATTGAAGCATATTCTTAGGTCCAGTTTGGAAAATCCAAATTTTATGACGAACCTGACAATCTCATCAACTGAAGCAACATTTATCTTCTGTAGAGCCAGAAGCTTGTCCTCAGCATTGTTCCATTGCTGTGCGCCTAACTTCGCATGATTAGAGCTGCATCAAATTATCCTCGGATTAGGGATTAAAAAATGGAACTCATGCCTAGAAAAAACAAATTGAGTTGTAACACATATTGTGATGCTTACCACTTTTTAATAACATCTTCCATTTCTTGCTTCCCACTCTCCACTAAAGTTGTATTCTCGAGATAATGAGATTCGGCTCTCTCTGAGTAACTTGTCCATTCGGATTTGACAGAAGAAGTTGTGTTTTGCATAATCGAAATCTCTTGCTGTAATTTGTTGGTTCTACCGGATGTACTCTCTCGGAGTTCATTGATTGCACATTGAACCTGACGAGAACAATGCCAAAATGGAAAGTAGTTGATAAGCTAATAAGTTTTAAAATTAAGATAAACAATGCACTTGCAACCTAAGTGAATTGATTGATACAAAGTGCACATACCAGATTCTTCTTCCTAGCATTTGATCCTGCTAGTAGTTCTGCAACTGCCGCAAGTAGTTGTCTTTCTTCAGTTGCAGCACACTCCTACAACTCAGAGCGGATTCCACTGAGGCAAAGTTCATTCAACAGATATGGTGTGTTAACATGAAGAATTTGGTTACCTCAAACTTCTTTTCAAGATCTGATAACTTGTGATCATTAATCGTCTGTGCTTCTTCCACAATGTCACCTAATTTTGAAGCATGCCCATCTACTGTCTTGAAGAAGTTCACTGTAATTTGGGAAATTGACCTTGTTGTTTCGACAGCTCTGCTGTGAGCCTAGATAAAGTATCAAACTTTAATTTTCCACCTTTAACATGAAGAATACAACCTAGGGAATTAATTGGACACGTTAAGTTAGGGAATTAGTGGGAATTAAAAGGCCAACCTCACGTTGCTGTTCTGCATATGCAGTTAATTTAGTTTCCTGACTATGTAGACTCTTTTGAAGATCATGAAGTATATTATTAGCCTCAGTAGCAATCCCCTTGAAAAGCTGCAATATAATGACGCTGATATCAAACTTATGCTGAAGTGAGGTGGTTTCACCCAAAATATGACTCGACTCATACCTTTTCTAAAGCTGAAGAATGCTTGACAACTTCAGAATTCAGGCCACCAAACGTCGATTTTGAGTGATCATCAAGTTGTCCAGCTAAACCTTCCAAAACCTTGATTCCCGAGCCATACATGATTTTCAATTTCTCTAGTTGATCTCGAAGCTCTTCAGTAGCCTATAATTACAACAGTTGAGAGAGATTAATGAATCCGTCAATTAGCCATTTCGAGTATAGCAATATCATAATCATATACTATACCTCTGTCTTTGAAGATACAAACAAATGCATATCTTCTACCATTGCTTTTAGGTGGTGTTCTTGCTGTGTGGTGGCAGATGCTACAGCCTTATGCAATACCTCAAGCTGCTGAGTCAATTGGGACTGGAATTTCTGTATCAGAACTCTATTGCTGTCGTTAATTTTGTCATTGCGCTCTGAAACATAAATGGCTCTAGACATCAATGAAATTTCTTTAAAATAACGTACTAGAGAATTTTGAAGAATACTAACCAATCTTGGCGAACAGATTAGAGATATCTGATGCAGCATTCTCCAATTCCGCTCGAAGCCCTAATGCGTGCTCAATGAGTGTTTTCTCTGATAGAGATAAACCACGTAAAATGTTAACGTTCATCTTTTTGCTGGATCTAATTTTTTTAAACCTCTCCGTAGAATGACATGAATCGTAAAGAAAAAAGATAAAACTTTCAGTGCATTCTTGTGAGATCTGCCAGACAAAGAAAGACGCTAGACTAGAAATATTGGATATTCATCTGTATTTTATGAGCATGCAAGCAACTAACCATGTGTTCAAGAGATTGAGGTCTCCAAGAAGTTGGAAAATATAGATTAACAATGAATTTAGGTGAAGTACGTGAATACTTGAATTGACTATTGCAAGAAAAATGAAAGAAAACAATACAATGCAATTACAAAGAAAGCAATGCAGGAAGTATTCCAAGGATAACACTTACCTGACTTAAGCAGGTTCGATATCAGGTACTCCTTTTCTTTTATTGTTGTGTTTGCCTGCCTGTGTCTTTCTTCTAGATCAAGCAATGTGCATTTAGTTTCCTGTAGTCTTTTCTGAATTATTGGAAAAAAGTTCGGTTATTTTATGATAGCAAAACAAACCATTGTATTCTAAATGGAAGGGTCAGACCTCGGATTTCTCAAGTTTGTCACTCAGTTGAACAACCAACTGCTGCTGGGAATTATATAATTCCTGGAGCTCCAATAGTTGCTGCTCAAAAAGCACAACTCAATAATGAATCCATGTATATCTTCATTATCAACAACTTAAAGATATGTAATCACCCAATGATAAATTCACTGCTAAGTGCTAATTATACCTTGTCCTTGGTCTCTATATCAACTTCCATATGCTCTATCTTCTCTGACAAGACCTGAATATTTGGCATGCATTATGCGAAAATCAAGGGTATTACTCTTAACTGCTATAAGAAATTTAAACCACACCTTTTTCTCTGCCTCGTCCTGGAGATAACGATCTTTGGGTACATAGATTCCATTCTTCTCTCTTGCAGCATGCACCTCTAAACGACACAAAAGTAGTTGTGAGGCAAAAACTGTCATAAAACTCAAGAAAAGTAAAAAACACTTTCAGTCAGATATGGAGAGCGCTAACTACCTTGCTTTAGTCGATCAATTTCAAAGTACAAGTCTTTGATTAAAGCAGATTTCATCATCTTCTGGTTGACCTGTAATCAGTAAAAACCATGTATATTTAGCTGTTGACTGCAGAATTCACATAATAGCTACATAGGGTTTCAAGACTAGTAACCTCTGGTTTGTTCTTTATGTTTTTAGCACGATAGGCATAATCCAAAGTACTGAGTGTCTCTTCCAAACAGTGGATTGAAGGTGATATTGTCGCAATTATGCATGTTTTCGTTTTCCCTCCCAAAGAGTCTCTGAGCAACCTTGTTAACTTGCTATCTCTGACATTTCATGAGATGCTTTAGATAATGATCTCATGATTCATATGAAACTGATATAAATATTTACCTGTAGGGTATATGACCAGAATGATCGACCAAGGCATTTATGACTCGGCCAAGTGTCAACAAGCTTTTGTTTATCTCGCCTGCTTCCCTTGCTCTACCCTGGAAAGTTAAATTACATCCGAAACATTTAGATATTATTGTGAGGAAGAATTGTTGACAGATAGATAAGGCTGTTTAGAAACATAGCTTTCATTATGCTTTTAATTGGACTTCGGTCTTCGAATCAAGTTAGTTGTTAATTTCATTCCTTAGATACAGATGAAAAGCTCCATATTTTCTTACCTCTCTTGCACCGGAACGTGAAATATTCTCCGAGCCAGCCAGATCAACTAGGTTCAGCTTCCCACATTTGATCAGCTCCTCTCCTTCTGGAGTACACTCCTTTATATGAATAGTGATAGAAAATACAGAGTGAGAACGACTGCTCTGTTTGTTGAGAAGCGTCTCTGCTGTTCTCCTCTTTGCAGAACCTTTCTCTAAGATCTTATATATTTCATTTGCTGTCGTTACAATCTCCTCCTCCAATCCCCTAACAAAAACTCCTCCTTTTCCATCCTCCATGAGAGCTATCGGTTTCTTTGACTTGTCTTCCATGAACTTTGAGCATTCTTCTGGCGCCAAAAGATCTGTTATTTCCTCGTTGTATAGTTCTAAGAATGTAACCTTCACACTGTACTCAGCATTTTGAGCTTCTAAGATATCAAAAATTTGTCTAACGGCTCTTGGAATAACACCAGCATCACTTGGGATTTCACCATTCTAAAGAATGAGGAGAGTAAAATCAACAATCCGAATTAGCAAAAGGCATAGGAGAGTTTTATTTAGAAGACTCAATATGTCAAACCTTTTTTCTTGATCCACCCTCCATAGTGAAGGTCTTCCCAGTTCCTGTTTGTCCATAGGCAAAAATGGTGGAAGTGTAACCTTCCAGAACTTCAAATACTATGGGGAATACTGCTTGATCGTACAAATCCTTTTGCTGGGATGATGGACCAAAGACCTATAAGAATAAAGAATCCATTATTAGTATTAGTACTTCTACTACTGCTGGTGCTGGTGCTACTAGTACTACTATATGGTGATTCGTGAACTATTATTGCAGCTATATGATATGGAAAATCTGTCGAGTCTTCCATTTTTTTAGTCTTTCTCAACGCACTTTGAAAATGAAAGTAAAGAAGAAGAAAGCGAACGTAGACAGGTAATGAGGTCGAGGTGTAGCCAAACCTTGTCAAATAGAAAAGTTCTATCAATCTGCTTATTAGCAATATTTTGAACCGCGCAAACTTCTCTTCTGCTATCGTTGCAAGAAATAACTACAGGTGTATGCAATCTAGCCTCATCCTCACTCAAAGGCCTATAGACGCGAAATTAAAGATTAGAAAACAAAATTATAATAGGATCAACCCAAAATCAAACTTGAGAAAAAAAAAATATTATTAATGAGCTAAGCTAATCAGTCTACCTGCATCGCACAATAACCTGTACATTGACACCTCTATCCTTGTCGTGCTTTCCGCTGAAATTCCCCTCCCCCGATCGCAGATCTCTCACCACCTTATCGCTGGATCGAGGCGTATGCGACGGAGATATAGGCACCATTCCGCCACCGCCTCTTTTTTGTGAAGCCTCCATTTATCGCAACTACTCACTCACGCTGAATCTCAATAAACTACTTTTTTTCTCCCCTCGCACTGCGCCACAAATTAAATCAGCTTAACAAGTCAGCCTAAGGCATATTCGATCCAAATCTCCATTGTATGTATCCATAAATCACCACTAGCATTGTGCTGAAAAAACATTACTCTCGAACAAATTTTCTCGTTTTCTCCTCCAAATTAACAAGATACAATAGCCATAAACAAAAGAAGAAACATATCTCACAAAATCGGGTCAAATTTCCTCAAATACAAAGTAGCTCAAAATCACACATACATACATGAAGATTCGCTTTGAAAAATACTTACATTACAGCGCAAGGTCGCGAGTTGGAAATGCAGCGGTATAATTTGACCTCAATTGGCTATAATATTGACGGTATAGCTTTCACTGGAGATTGTGAACCTTTTAAGGTTAATTCAATATATATTAGAGAACTAAAAAGAGCAGAAGCGACGAGAGGCAGAGCGAGAGAGAAAAGCAACGATAATATGGCCGTTACGGAGCGTAGCATTTGAATTTTGTGAGAAGAAATTGAGGGCACCTGTTGCTGACGGTGTTAATTGTTACAAAGCGCAAGAGCCAAATTTTGACCGTTATTATTCAAATGTAGTATAGTATAGTAGGAGTAATTAATATGCTGAAGCTGATTATATACTTTTTCAAATTTTCTGGCGGAAGTTTGTAAAACACAATAAATGAATAAATAAAATAGGATTTTTTTTTTAATTTCCACAATTGTTTATTTCCAAAATTGTTTGTGAGTCACTACTGTGGATTTATATGTATGATACTACTGTGCTAATAAGATAATCCTAGAGTACTATATAGATTTGTAATTTAAGTTCATCAAGTGTTTTGCATAGTTATAGCACTTGATTTTTATGTTTAATCTATAATTGTTAGATATAGGATCATTTAAGAATGGGATATTCTATATAGTTCATCATTGAATGTTCATATTACTCCTAAATTCTAGTTTTTCTTCTACTGGAGAGATATATTTATGCAATACCTACAAAAATAATGAACAAAAATGTGCATATTGGTTATAAGTAAATATTTAATATTTATGTGGAATTTGGTTTGGAGTAATTAATAGGACTCAACATTGCATTGGCGTAACTAGGGTTGTCAAATTTATCGAAAAAATAGTATACCGTACTTACCGTATCAAAAAATACCGTGAAATATCAAATATAAGGTATACCGGAAATTTTGGTAAGGTATGATACCGTACCGAACTTTTCGGTAAGATAAAAATATAAATTTTCTAAATAACGAGGTATACCGTCATATACAGTACCGCAGTATATATTGAAAAAATTAGTATATATCGTTGTTTTATATATATATATATATAATTATATGTACATATAATTATAGTTAATAAATATTAGTGACAAATTATAAAATATGTGAGTTTTATGATAATTGAAAAGATTGAACAAGACATATTATTTGTTACATAACCAATTAGTTATAATATAATTCTACTAATTTTTTTTTCTAAAACTAGCATATCAATCTAAATAATTATATAACTAATTATAATAAAATAAAGATAATTATAATCAAAAGTCCGTTTTAAAAATATAAGTATTTTATATAATCATATGACTACGTCTATTTGATTTTAAATAAAATATAAGTTGTAATATATAATTAATGAAAATATACTTAATTTGTTATAATATATCATGCATATATAATAAAATTTGTAAGTTTATGATTCATATATTAAATCTAGTAGTTATATAATAATATAATTGGTTAATATTTTAGTAATTAATTATCTGATATTAGTAGTTAATCTCAAAAATTATATTATTATAAAAATAACACTTAATATTTTTTTATATGTTGGATGTTATTTAAGGTGTCGTTCATTAGATTTTAGTATATCGTGAAAGAAAGGTATACCGAAATAAGGTAAGGTATACCGAAAATAAGGTATGTAAAAATGTCATACCAAAAGTAAGGTATACCGAAAAGTATGGTAAGGTAATGATATGAAAATTTTCATATCCAAGGTAAATGTAAAGTATAAAGTATGATGATTTTATTAAAGTATATCGTACCGTGACACCTAAGCGTAACCCCATAAATTAAATTATATGATAAAAATATAAATTGTACATTATTATGTACACAGTGGGATTATGGCCTCACTTTGAAAAATTTCACTTATTACTAATTACGCTAAAATTTATAAATATTATGTGAAAAGTTATAAAATTATTAAACTTTTTAAAAATAAATAAGGACATCAATTTTGCTTCTTTTACTTTCGGAGGGCCTGACTCCACCCATGATTTAGGTATATTGATGGTACATATAAATTGTTTATAAACTCAATAATAAATTGGACACCAGTTAAAGTTAACGTTAATGCAGTACGATATTTGTACGTGACCCTTGGAGTAACATTAATCCATGCCTGAATTACTTAAATAATTACATGTAATACCCCGCATTTTAAATCCCGACATAAGTAGTGAACTTCCCACACTTTAGTTTTATTTTCGATTACGAAACGAAAAGTTCCAAAATTATTAGTTTGTGAACCATTAGTAGTAATTAATTCCCCCTATTGGATTTATGTTATTATTAGAAGATGTTCATTTATAGAAATTTATGACACTAGTACCATCAACATTTTTGAATAATTATTGGGGAACCAGTAGTAAAATTTATGAGTAATAAATCATCATTTAGGATGGTGGATACTACTTAATAGAATCATTATTGATGATTAATATTAATTGAAGAACCAGTAATCAATAGTAATTAATGTGGGTATAGATAACTATGTAGACTCAACTCATTTCATCCTTAGTAACTTACGAAAATGATGTGGGAAATTTATTTTTGTGTCTCATGTAACCAATAAATTATATATGAGGAATATAAAGAGAAAGGTAAGTTAAGAAATTTCAAGCCCTACTAATGCCACATAGTTACTACCATCTCAAAACATAAGCTGCAGGACAAATATTATATGTATATGAAAGTGTATACCCACATCTCAAAATAAGAACACAGACAAGACAAAAAAAACAGAAAATAAAGAAAAAGGAAGAGCAGTACAAGATGTCTCAAGAAATAGGAACTTAAATCAAAACCATAATCTGAAGAAATAGGAAAAAGGAATAATAGATTATACACTACCCAATAATATACTAAATATAATAGAACAATAGAAAGGTTTCAAAAAAAAGGGGGGGTAATAGTGCAGATTTATGAAGAAAAAGGAAAAAGTTGTCTCTGCAACATCTCTGCAGGAACACTACATGATAGAAAAACAAGCCGCCAGCTATCACCTATAACAAAGATAAGAGACAGTGTTAGAATTAGGGAGAGAAGACTTGGGTTAAGGTCTGCAGGAAGACAAGGAGGATTTCTTAAATTAGTATAGAACAAAGTAAAGAAACTCATACTGAAATGAAAAGGGTTGAACCATATTAGGAAACCTTGTACCCCTGTCTCCAATATGACCGAAAAGAAGGAGGCTGGGGGAGAAATTTCTCTACCAAGGGTTGAAACTACAACTTCCAACATCCCACACAACCTGCAAAGTAAGACAAAGAATAAACCATTAGAACCATTTCATATCTTAGGGAAAGAGACCCAACTCAACACTCTAGCCAAACTCTCCTATAAATACCCATCATTCCAGCCTTAGATAGATTTACACCATTCCACTGCATAAACTCACTCAAAACAGTAAACACTTAGAATTTTTAGAGAGAAATCTGGAGAGAACCATAAGAAGAGTTCCTGCAGGTCCAAGCAAGTAGGAGTTAACACTAAGGTAACTCCAAACCCTAGTAAAAATTCTATATTCCAGAACACCATTCTTATATTCCCCATGCTATAATCTTAAAGGACATACTCAAGCACTTAGAGAGGGAAGCCCCAAATCAGATTCAGACAACTCTCCAGGTAAACAATCAACCTTAGAACACTAAGCCTTAGGAAATATATGACTGTTGGGACTAAGTTACCAATAGAGGTTTTATATTCATCATGGAACTTAAACTCAATCTTCAAGCTTAGACATTTGTTGCTTAAACATAACTAAGGACAAAACATGCAAGTTACGTTCTAGCTATTTTATTTTATTTTTTACTTCAGAACTTAAGATTTCTTCTTGTTTCATATTTCAGAACATAGAACTTGCTCATATTTAAAATCTGTATACACATAAACATAGGCCTTAATTTCATAATATAGGCAAACTCTAAGAGGGCTCCTTGAACAAAACCCACAACCTATGAACTTTAACTAAAAATATCAAAGTGTGAAGAACAAGAAACACACAAGGCTGAGAACACACATTCCACCACTAACCAGAATCTGAATATTAGAACTTTCCCTAAGTTTACATTGCATTCTCAATCACCATCATAAAACCAAAGATGAGACTCTTAGGAAGTATAAAAATTTAAGAAAAGAGGAAAAGGAAAGCCAACTTAGCTGCTGTCTTCAACGAACAGGACAGCGCAGAACCTCACCGAGCCCACACCCCCACGAACCTGGACTGTTCAGCCTCAAACCGAGCCACTCCCAACCCAACTACAATCCAAGCCAAAACCACCCCTGGCAATGAAACAACGAAATCCATCAGTTAAAGGAATAAAAGAAATCAAAACTAGTTCCAACCTACTGGAATAAAATCCTTAATCTAAAGAACTTCAGAAGAAAGCTTACCCACGGCTGTACCGATGACTGGACTCCACTGGGAGTTTAAAACTGAGCCACGCCCTACAACCGAGCCATCCCCAATCCTAGCCCACCGAACCAAATGCCCATAACAAGAAGGAAACAATTCAAATTAGCAAGAAAATGAAACCAACTCCTGGGAAGATATAGAACTTCACCAGATAGTTTTCGTTAAATCTTAATTAATAAAACTGTAACATGCAAGCTCTAGATAGGAATAAATCAGAACTTAGAAGTTAAAGGGGAGGGACATACCTGAAATTAGGAACTGCTAGCCACCAATCGCACAGCTGAGTCGCGGCGGCGAGGCGGAAGAACCGACGACGCCATGCCTGCACCTTTCGCTGGAGGAGAAGAAAGAAAGGGCGTCGACGGGGACTGCTCACGGCAGAAGCAACAGAGCAATAATAAGAGGTGTTGTCGACCTCTGCCTGAACCCGAACGACGGGATTCTCGCCGGAGGAGGAGAAAGCAGAGTGTTGACGAGAGAGAGATGAATGTGAGACGGAAGGGAGGAAGGTATGAGAGCTGTGTTTGTATCAGATTAGGGCTAGAGGAATTAGAATAATCTAGAATCTGGGCCGGGTCATGGGCCGGATATTACTTAAGTTGGGCCCGGAAATAAAACGAGCTGGGCTAAATTAATTGGGCCCAGAAAATGAATAATTCAAATATTGAGTGGGCTTAAGTGGGAATATGAACTGGGCCGAGTAAGTAAGATGATTGGGCCGAGAATTTATAAAATGATGGGTCAATTAACACTTTTCATTGGGCTGGACCTATTACAAAAAATGGGCTCACTTAATTGATTTAATTGAGATCTATCATTTTAATTATCAAGACTTAAATTAGTTGGGCTAAGTCCAAGAATACAATTTCAAGAGCTAAATTAAGAGTTTTAATTTATTAATTAGCAATTAAATTTCTAGATTGGAATTTAATTGGTTAATTAGAACTTAAGTGATTAATTAGAAATTAGTCACATAAGGAATGATTTAAAATCATGCTTAGATTATGTTAATTAAATTTAATTAGCTTAAGTAGAAATTCCTTATCTCGATTTAAGTATCGAGATATTAAATTAGAAATGTCTTTAGTATTATTATCCAATAATTACTTATTGGGTATAGTAAATTCTCGAATCATAAAGTGACTTAGAAATCATCAACCGACTCCTCTAGAAATAAGACTCCTAGACCTGTGTAATAGTCGAGTTTTTTTTAAAGACCCGAGAATAAATTCTCAGGTTAGCCAAGGATAGTAATTCCTTACACTTAGAAGTATTAATTATACTTGATAAATGTATCTCACCCGAGATCTATTTAAAGGTTGCGGCGAAAGGTCGGAACTACAGTTCAGAAACAAAGCAGTCAGCAATCAAGACTATTCAAGTAGGCTTTTCTCGCTCTATAAAAATATGTGTGCATGTTTTCAAAATGAAATGAGAGATTTTCAAAAGCACTGTCTTGCCATAAATGTTTTCGCTTTATGTATGATACCTATCTGTTATATTTATAATCGAATTCGGGTTCCAGTGGGTTAGCGTCTCCACTCGAACTAGTGTACACAATGGACTGTGAGTCAGCGAAAGGTTGACCGGTCAAGTGTCTGTGGGAAGTGGCCACTTCCCCGGCACACAGAAACTTCAGATATGGTTAAATACAAAGAACTAGGACTGCAGTCAAACTAGAACTTTCTAAAAGAAATGTTTTGTGAACATAGGTGCTTTAGAGACAAAAATCTCTATGTGTCACTTAGAATGGCTTGACAGTTATACATGTAAGTGTGCGATTTTGGCACGTGTCTACTGAGTACAAATTTGTACTCAGCCCTGCATGTGTTTCTAAACGTGCAGGTTAAGAAAGAAGAAGACGTGGGTGCTGTGTCGGGCTTTTTGTCGTAACTCATAGTAGCAGACTCTTGGGGGTTCTACGTGTCATCATACACGTAGGATTTCGTCTTTTCGATCCTCACTTTTCCGCTACTAGACGATTATGTAATAGACTTGAGATTTAACTCTTTAATGTTATGTAATGTAATGAGCTTATGACTCAGACCTTCCGAATTTATGGGACAAATTCTAGACTTATGTTATGAGAAGAACATCAAGTTTCCTTATTCTATTCCATTTCGTTACTTAATCCTTTCGATAGTCACGTTTACCCGGCTTTACTAGAATTAGTAGAAAACGGGCGTGACATTACATATGGTTTGGGAATTAAATCAAGAATTAGGTGAATGTTCCTGTGAGTGATGAAATAATGGGATCTACTTTAAGAGACCTGTCTGAATTTGTACCATTATTTATCACCTGATACTCTATTATCAGTCAAAGGGAATATTTATCATTATTTGAAGATTTTGAAATTCAAATTATTGGTACAACTGGCAACATGTGTACAAAATAGATGCTTAATTATTGGTTTCAATCTAAACCTCTAAGCAAATGCATAAATATTTTTAAACGTATTTATCTGTTGATATAAACCTCTAGCGACTATCTTTAACCTTGTTTGCTCAAATTATTGGGACTTCTTGAAGATATGTACAACTAAAGAAAATAAAGGTATGGTATCCTTATTGAAATGATAGAACAAGTATAAAGATATAATGAATTCAAATTACAGAAAGGTCATTTATATAAACATATGAAGTTAGAGAAACTACCCACAACAAACAAATTATTTTGTATTAGAAACAACGAACAAGCTAACCACCATAATAGTTTTGGTTAGTTTGTTAAGCTATTTCTAACAACTCTTAACACACAAAACTGTACTTCCTTTCGCAACCAACCTCACGTGCATGGTGCATGGCACTTTAATACACCAAGGGGTGGTTTGGTTTGTAGGATATGATTGATAAGATATATAAGATTATCGCATTTAAATTTATATCTTCATATTCATAATTCTCTCTCTCCTTATGAATTTAGTCATTTTTTATGCCTTTTAATCACTCAAATGTTTGATTATATAATCAAGTCAATTTTGGTGTGATTATATAATCAAACATTTGAGTGATTAAGGGGCATAAAATGAATTAAATTCATAAGGAGAGGAGATTATGGATAAGAATGTATAAATTTAAATGTGATAATCCTATCAAGTTTATCAATCAAACCAAACCACCCCAATATGACTAATCTTTCCCACTGACCAGCCACTACATATTCGAAACTTGCATCATAATTGCTCAAATTCGTCAAGGTTTTTGAATTTATAGTGTTACTATTTTAAAAAACAAAGTCGTTTTATATTTTTTGGAAACGATATCTCGAATCATGAGCACTAGTCAGATCGTATCTTATATTGCAAAAAAGAGACATTTCTCCAACTCGACCTTTTCGAATTTGTAGTGTGTGTTTTCAATCTATAATTTGTTATACAGTTTTCGTTGTATTAGCAAAACATTGTATTTCTCTTCTCCTATCTTGATTTTACTAACAATAATTCCAAATGGATGTTATCGCTTTTACTGCATGATGATAAAATTTTGTTACTATTTGTTAAAAAAAGTGTGTGTAAAATACCTATATATCGCATATATAAATTCCGAAAGCTGCATAAGAATGGGCCGAAAAATGAGCCGTTTCAGATATTTGGATTAAACATGGCCCGTTTAAATTCAATGACTTAAATTCTTAAAAATAGTATGGTGTTTGGCTAAACTTATTTTAAATAGCTTATAAGCTTTAAATTTTATAAATTATTGCAACAACTTATAAGTTGGGTGGAGCTACTTATTTTTTTAATAGCTTATAAGCTCCAAAAATTTATTTTACAACTTATAAGCTCTCAAGTAGCTTAATTTATATAACACTTTAAAGAAGCTTATAAGCTCTTTTAAGGAACTTATAAGCTTAACCAAACACATCTATATGTTAGATGAGGTGCAGGATAGTATGAATTTTGTTAGCTTGTTTTTTTAATAACATGGACTTTTCATCTTAAATTGGATAAATGCGCATAAATTATAATACTATAGATTATTTTGGTATTTACTTTTTCAAAATTAGATTCAATTGATATTTCAAAATCCATAATTATATTGTTACTATTTGAGATTATTTAATTCGTATGTATTTAATTTAGATAGCATGTTTACTTTGGTGGACACGACTTAACGTTGTTGCAGTTGATAGGACAATACCACATAGTGTTATGTAAGCATACAAATTATTATAATTTTTATTTATTATTATTATTATTATTATTATTATTATTATTATTATTTTTATATAATATAAATATTAAATTATATTTTAAACAATAAATCTTTGTCGAAAAATAAAATTTATCATTTTACGTGGTATGTTACATTAATTGTGAATATATTAAGTTGCGTCGGAGTTCTGACACGAATATATAGGAGAATTATTCTACTAATTTAGAAAGGTAAGACTAGATGAATTCTATTTGAATAAGACTAATCAATCGTATTCCGCCCAATAAACCTCCATTTAGGCACTTATTATATTAATAAATCCAATCAATGGTACGTAGCTCAGTTTTTAAACCTAAGATGTGTACTTTAACTTCTCGCAAATATATAAGGTTAATTGCATGTGACAAGTTAATCCCGGTTGAATCTCGATGGAAAGTTTAACATGACGATTCTAATCCTAAGTGTTATTTAAACAAACAAAAGGGAAATCCTAAACACTCTAATCAATATAAAACAAGAGAATAAGAAGAAAATAAATAAACAAAAAAAATAATAAAAATGTGGGATTCCGGATTTAAAGGCTTAGAGTTAAGAAAATTTATAATCAATTAAATCATGCTTCTAAACTCATGCTATTGTTCGTTCCTTAAGGGCTTCTTAATAGTTAGTCTAATTAATCACTTATGTATTATTAATTAGACAGTAATCACGACTCACGTATTAGATTACCCTAAGAAGAATTCATCAATTAAGAACAATGATTTGCAATTAATCAATTATTTCCTATAGTTGCTTAATTACTAACTTACATATTCGATAATTAAGCAGCAATTCTAACTTACGTATTCGAATAACACAATAGGAAAATCATAAATAAACTACTAATATAATTCTTACTTCTCCGATTTGAAATTATTAATGATTTAACCTAAACTCTATATTGGAATCATCTCTCGATCTCAACCAATAAATAATTAATCAAAAACAGTGGTCAATCGTCTCAATTAAACAAGCACAAGTTAAATCATGGAGCATGAATCAAGAACAATCAATAATCAATCAAGAATTTCTAAAACCCTAGGTAGAGTAAGACAATCAATTCATAGAACAATAAATAATAAGAATTAAAACATGCTTACTAGATAAAATCTTGGATAGAGCGTCAAAACTCCCATCAATCCTTCGTCCCAAGGCGAAATTACAAGCAAATCAACTAAAACTAATGTATCTAGGGTTTTTAAGAGAGAAAATATGAATTGAGGATTAAAGAATCATCTAAAATCAGGGTTTAAATAACAAAATACGCGTCTAAAATTTGCTCCCAGCGCCCCGTAGAGGGTCCAACGGGCGCTAGGGTGAGCCTTCTGTCTCGGCCGAAGCAGTGTGTCAGCGGGCGCTGGAGCATTCTACCCCAGCGGATGCTGCTCACTCGGCGCCCGCGGGGTGGCTCGTGCCGCGTCCCGGACCTTCTTTGCACTCTCGGCTCGTCCGATACGTTTCCTTGCACCTAATTTCATCTTTACGACTCCATTTCGCGCCATTTTCACACCAAACATTTTACGTGCAAATACGGAAACCCGGCGAAAAAAATAAACCAAAATATAATATAAAATGAACTAATTAAAAGCTATGAAACGAGACTCGAAAAATACGTGTAAGAACACGACAAAATCATACCAAACATTAGTTAATTGTCCGCTTACTGGATTGATAAAAATATTTTTATTTTCGTGGATGTCGACAAATTTAATTGTTAAGCAATGATCCTTTATACATAAGGTAGATCAAATTCGCACTCTTTCAATTATAAGATTAAATTGTTATTTGTTACCCTACCAAGTAGGTGTATAAGGAACTTCCTTCAAAGGTATATTCATGCCGAATACTAATAGTGGTACACAATTAAAAGTAAAAAAGATAGCACGCCAAAGATCGGATCCTTCCTACTTGAGTTGAAATATATTATTTATGTACAAAAATAAAATCACAATTATATAAAAGTGTAAGAAAGCGTTGACCTCTTGCAATGGATTAGACAGTTGTTGACTTTAAACCCATAAAGCCTATTATTTAGGCAGATTATGGGCTTCTGTTTTCCATTTTATAGGAGAAAAATAAATAAAAAATGAAACTCATTCTTCCTATTATCATCTTCTTGTGGATCATCATGTTATTTAGATTACAGAAAATGGGCGAAATGCAAAATGCAGACAACGCTTTCGAATTGATGTTTGAAATCCCACTGAAGCAAGTCAAGATTTTGTCGGTTTTGTGTGTGAAAATGGTCTCTCCCTAACTCACTCATTATAACACAACATAAAATGCTGCCCCATTTTGCACCCAACGTAACAGCTTGAAAATGATATCTAGCTACTCAAACTATGCTGATCGATCTTAATTTTCGAAGTGATATTATACGATGTGTAGAAAGTAATGACGCGGGATTTACGTGGTTCGACTTTTAATGAAGTCTACGTCCACGGAGAGGAGAGCTTATGTATTTATGATTTGAGAGTAAAAAGTACAGAATCTATCCCTCTAATCTAGCTTTGAGAGACTATTTATAGATAACTTAGAGGCGGTTACACCAAGTGGGGCCGACGTAACTGGGCTCATGGGCCGAGCTATTGGGCCGAGCTGTTCTTATGGGCCGAGCTGCTAAGTGCTACTGGGCCGAACTGCTCTTGGGCTGGTCCGCTAATGGGCTTCTGTTTGGGCCTTATTGATGGGTCATATCCTATCACATCCCCCCTCAAAAGAAGATCGGCACCGAAGTGGAGATCTTGACGAGGTTGGTGAGGTGATGATCTGGACGAGGTGAAGATCTCGCATTTGCCGAAATCGAGGTGAAGATCTCGTAGTTGCCGAAGTCGAGGTGAAGATCTCGTAGTTGCCGAAAAAGCCGAGGTAGCAATCGAGGTGGTGGAAGACAGCTGTTGTGAGGAGTCGTGCGTGACACGCGTCACTTGTTTATTGGTGGAGGCGAAGAGGCGGGATTTTGAAAAAGGGGGCGGTTGGAAAAGGCGATTTGACGTTTATAAAAGCTTCTTTTGGAAGCTAAAAAACATTTTTCAACTTTTGCAATCCCTAGTTTCGCTTTTCAATCCGCAAAAAGCTTCTTGCCTTTCTGCCATTGTTGATTTCTACTTCGAGAAAAAAAATCCTTCGAATCTTCCCCAAACAAGTAAGTGTTTTGCTATTATGGCTTCCTCGTCTTCTTCTCGTACCCCGGTCAATCTCGAGGTAGTAGAGTCTCCCTCGCCGAGTAGGAATTTTCCGGCGAGGGTTTCGGTTAGGGTTTTTACCCGTGCTTTTTCTCCTCCTGTATTTAGGGAAGTAGAGTTTTTGCCTTTGGTTGGGTCTGACGCGGTGTTGGAATTTTCGTCCACCATGAGCGAATCGCACATGGTGAATTTGGCCCGGAATTTTGTATTTCCGGAGTCGATGGAGTTAGTTCTTCCTCGGGAGGAGGATAGGGGTAGCTCTCCGCCCGTAGGTTTTTTCACTGTTTACGAAGACTATTTGCATTTTGGTCTTCGTTTTCCTTTGAGTCCCATTTTTGTTGATTTTTTGGAGAGGTGGAGGCTGCCTTTAGGGCAGTTAGCACCGCCGTCGATCAAGCAGATCGTCGGTTTTTGTATAGAGGTCGGTAGCCGCGGAGGCTCGGCCTCGTTAGATTCTTTACTTCGCTTCTTCAGGGTGAAGCGTGCGCCGACGGGGTGGGTATACCTTTCCCCTACCAATAAATTTAGGCTGGCCACCCCGTCGAAGGTGGCGAACTGGCAGAAGAAATTCTTCTTCTGCCGGGCAGAGGAAGTACCTCGACATGACTGGTCCTCGGCCAAGTTCGGGCCGCAGCTGAGGGTGGATCCCGTTGGCGAAGTCGAGGCGAGCCTGGCGAACCTCGGCACAATTAAGAGGAAATATGCCGAGGCTGAGCTGTCGAGGCACGGGCTGAGCCCATGTGACGTCGTCGCCGACGTGGATCCGGGTGAGGCTTCGGGTTGTGTTGTCTGACCTCGTTTATCCGAACTGGATTTTAATGTTTTGTTTTACTTCTGCAGTGGATCCAGAAGTTTTGCAAGTGGCGCTGAGGAGGAAGAAGAAGAGGCCGAGAACCTCTTCGGCCACCGAGGAGACGCCGCAGCGAGAGAGGTCGGAGAGGGTGGAGGCCGAGGTGATACCGCCTGTGATCGACCTGGCGTCACCTCGGAGGGAGGTGACGAGATGCTCGGATGCTCGGGCATCCGGGTCGGGGTCGGCTAAAAGGGCCTCGTTTCCCAAGGTGAGTGGAAATAGTAGCTCTATTTTTATCTTTAATTCTCTCTTGTACTGATATATTCTGTGCAGGAGGCGGATATGGTACTGGAAGGGCTGCAAGCCGTCTCGAACTTCGTCGTCGGCGGAGTCGAGCAGTTCCAGGCCCTAAATGCCGAGCTCGAGGAAGCGAAGGCCGAGGCGGCGAGGGCGGTGAGCCAGGAGGCTAAAGTCCTCTCGGACCTAATGGAGGCCGAGAGGAGGGCGGCCAATCTGGAGGCCGAGCTGGCCAGGGAGAGGGAGAGGATGGCCGGGCTGAAGGCCGAGCTGGCCGAGGAGAGGGAGAGGATGGCCGGGGCGGCGGCCGAGCAGGGCGGCGTGCTGCGAGCGCTTGCCGAGCGGATCTTCCGCTCCAAGCACTTCGGAGTTACTTCGTCTCATGCCTAACTTCTTTCTGTAGACGAGGTCGAAGTTTGGATGAACTTCTTTTGGTGTGCTTCGAGTAGCCCCTTCGTCTAGGGACGAAGTTTGGGTTTTTAATCATCCACTTCGTCGAGGGACGAAGTTTAGGCTTTGGGTCAGCCACTTCGTTTAGGGACGAAGTTTAGGCTTTGGGTCAGCCACTTCGTCTAGGGACGAAGTTTAGGCTTTGGGTCAGCCACTTCGTCTAAGGACGAAGTTTAGGCTTTCAAGTTCCTTATTTGTCGAATTTATCGATAGGAGTGGTCTCCCTAGATGCTACTCCAAAATTGGAGTTTTAGCTTAATTTGGACATGTATACAGAATAAGTACTTTATAAAAGAAATAAAATCTGAACTGTTTAAATTACAAGTAATATTTTTTTAAGTGAGAAACATGCCAAGTTCGGGGTACTGGTTCACCAGATATGTGGACGAGCTTGTACGACCCTTTGCCGAGGACATCCTGGATTTGATAGGGGCCTTCCCAGGTTGCTTCTAGCTTACCGAGCTTCTCTGCCTTACTAACTTCATTATTTCTGAGGACGAGGTCGCCTATTTGAAACTGTCGATGCTTCACTCGGTTGTTATAATACCGAGCTACTTGCTGTTTGTATCGAGCTTCTTGTATATAGGCTCGTTCTCGCTTTTCTTCCAATAGGTCCAAGTTAGTTCGGAGACCTTCTTCGTTGGCATTAGTCGTGAAGTTTATAGTTCGGGGGCTCGGCAAACCGATCTCTACTGGGATTACTGCCTCGGTTCCGTAGACGAGGCTGTATGGTGTCTCTCCATTGGATGTCCGAGGAGTAGTTCGGTAGGACCATAAGACTTGGGGTAAGTTTTCGGCCCAATCTCCCTTGGCTTTGTCGAGGCGAGTCTTTAAACCTTTGACTATTGTCCGATTCGTGACTTCGGTCTGGCCATTTGCCTGAGGGTGTGCTACCGAGGTGAATTTCTGCTGGATATTGAGTTCGTCACACCATTCTCTAAACGCCTTGTCCATGAATTGAGTTCCATTATCCGAGACGAGGACGTGAGGTATGCCGAAGCGGCAGACTACGTTTTTCCAGACGAAGTTGAGGGCTTTTTTGCTCGTAATTTTTGCTAGAGGCTCGGCCTCTACCCACTTCGTAAAGTAGTCGATGGCTACTATTAGGAATCGTAGCTGGCCAGGGGCTTGCTCAAATGGACCAACGAGGTCTATCCCCCATTGCATGAAGGGCCAGGGGCTTTGCATGCTGGTTAGCTCGGTTTGAGGTAACCTCGTCACAGTTGCATGGAGCTGGCACTTCGGACACTTTTTGACGAGGTCGACTGCGTCTTGAAGCATGGTCGGCCAATAGTATCCCCATCTCATAATTTTTCTGGTCAAAGACCGAGCTCCTATGTGACTGCCACAGGATCCTTAGTGCACTTCGCGTAATATGTAGTTCGCTTGGTTGGGTCCCGCACACCTTAGAAGAGGTTGAAGATATGATTTTCTATATAATACTCCCTGATCTAGAACATACTTGACTGATTTGCTCTGAAGCTTCCGAGCTTCAATTTTATCAGCAGGGAGTTCGCCTCTTTCTAAATAATCCCGAAGTGGTGTTATCCAGCTCGGCTTGGCATCGGTCACTATATTCACTTCGGCTTCATCTATACTTCGAGTTGTGACTTCTTCTACAGGAGAGGCTGTAGATGACGACGCGAGTTTACTCAATGCATCAGCTCGGTCGTTATCGCCTCTCGGGATTCGTATCAACTCGAAGTATGAGAAGCTTTCTTGTAAAGTTTTTACCTTGTGGAGATATTTTTTCATTCTTTCATCTCGCGCTTCGTATTTGCCTAGGACGTGACTCACAATAATCTGGGAGTCGCTGTAGACTTGTATAGCTCGTAGTTGAAGAGTTTGTGCGAGGCGAAGTCCGGCTATTAGGGCTTCGTATTCCACTTCGTTGTTTGTGGTCGGGAAGTTTAACCGCAGAGCATAAGGGATTTCCTTCCCTCCCGGGCTGACAAACAGAATTCCGGCTCCACTTCCTTTTTTGCCCGACGCCCCATCCACGTAGACTTTCCAATAATCTACTGGAGGTGTCTTCGGCGTTTCCTCTTCGGTATCCTCCTCGGAAGGTTTAGTGGGCTTCGGAAGCTCGGCGAATACTGCCTCTACTAGGAAATCCGCCAGTGCTTGTCCCTTGATAGCCTGCCGAGGTGCGAAGGAAATCGTATGCTCGCCAAGTTCGACCGCCCATTTGGCGATTCGCCCCGAAGCTTCGGGCTTCGTAAGCACTTGCCGAAGTGGGAGGTCGGTCAACACTTGTATCGGGTGAGCATGAAAGTATGGTCGAAGTCGTCTTGCAGCATTCACCAAGGCGAGTGCGACCTTCTCTAGGGGTTGGTACCTCGTCTCTGGTCCTTTTAGAGCTCGGCTTATGAAGTATATAGGCAACTGCCGAGGTCCTTCTCGTACTAGGACTGCGCTTATTGACTCATCCGAGGCGGCGAGATATAGGGAGAGAACTTCGCCCTCCTTTGGGACGGACAATGTGGGTAGGTTGCCGAGGTAGTTCTTCAAATTCTCGAAGGCTGACTTATGCTCGTCATTCCATTCAAAGTTCGGCGCCTTCTTTAAGATTTTGAAGAATGGAAGTTGCCTCTCGGCTGCTTTAGATAGAAATCAGCTGAGCGCGGCCAAGCAGCCCGTTAACCTGTGTACGTCGTGGACTGACTTCGGCACTTGCATCTCTTGGACGACCTTAACCTTTGCTGGATTGGCTTTTAACCCTTCGCGAGAGACCCAGCACCCTAGGAATTTTCCGGACTGGACCATGAAAGTGCATTTTCCTGGGTTTAACTTCAGGTTCACCTCGCGGAGTAGTTTAAAGACGACCTGGAGGTCGTTTAAGCTAGTGTTGACTTTTTTGCTTTTGACGACGATGTCGTCAACATATACTTCAACGATCTGGCCGATGTGAAGCTCGAATATCTTGTCAACCATCCTTTGATATGTGGCTCCAGCGTTTTTGAGTCCGAATGGCATTTTCTTGTAAGCGAAAATGCCGAAGTCTGTAATGAAGGCTGTTTTCGGAGCGTCCTCGGTACTCATAAGGACTTGATGATAGCCTTTGTACAAATCAAGGAAACTAAACACCTCATGACCGACGAGGGCTTCCACTTTCTTATCGATGTTGGGGAGGGGGTAACAATCCTTAGGGCAGTGTTTGTTGAGGTCGGTATAATCAACACACATGCGCCATCCCCCTCCTTGCTTCCTTACCATCACGGGATTGGCCAACCACGTCGGATATTTTACCTCAAATAAAATATCGGCTTGTTGTAGTTGGCGTACCTCGTCGTGTATCACTTGATTTCTCTCGGCAGCAAAGGCTCGTTGCTTTTGCCGAATTGGTTTCACCTCGGGATCGATGTTGAGGTGATGGGTGATGACACTTGGTGATACCCCGGTCATATCTAGAGGTGACCAGGCAAAGATGTCTCTAAACTCCCGAAGTAGTTGAATAACTTGACTTCGGAGTTCGGTGCCCCCGATGAAACCGACCTTGACGACCTTGGACACGTCGTTTTCATATAGTACGACGTCTTCAAGAGGTTCTGCAGTGGGCGAGGTCGACTTCGTCACTTCGGGGTTCTGTAATTGCTACGCTTGGGGATGTTGCACACCAGAACCTCGGAGTGCGACCTGCATGCACTTCTTGGCCTGTGTTTGATTTCCCCGAAGCGTGATAACTCCGTTCCTTGAAGGGATTTTGATCGTCAAATGGTAGGCCGAGCAGACTGCCCTCGTCGCTATCAGCCAATCTCTTCCTAAGATAATGTTGTAGGGAGAGTTGGCTTTGACGACGAAGAAGTGGATTATCTTCGTAGTAGATAATGGACTTCGTCCTACCGTCACGGGGAGTGAGATCGTACCATCGGTCGAGGTCTCTCCTTGTGTGAAATTCTTCAACGGGATGGGTGCTGGTTTTAGGCGTGCTTCTTCGATGTCAAGTTTGTCGAAGCAGCTTTTGAAGAGTACGCTTACCGAGGCTCCACTATCGATGAATACTCGGTGCACCAATTTGTTGGCCACCACGGCTTCGATTATGGTGGCATCTTGATGAGGCGAGGCGTGAGGGACGGGGTCGTCACTAGAGAAGGTAACGACTTCGTCCTTTTTGAACCTCTTATGAGAGGGCTCTTCCGATGGTTGGTTCCGAGCCTCGGCTTTCAACGAGGACCTCGTCGAACCTTGGGGCAGTCCGATGATGGCAGCGATGACTCCATCGTACCGAGGCTGATCTTCATCCTCATCTTCGGCATCATGCCTCGGTTTCTTATCTTGATGGGGTTTGCAATTATCCCCCCTGTTTCTACTTCGCTTGCCTCTGCTCCGAGGTCGGGTGTCCTGCTGACTTCAACCTTGGTACTTTCCGAGAGTGCCATCTCGCACTAGGTGGTCGATTTCAGAGGCGAGATTTCGGCACTCCTCGATGTCATGGCCGTGGTCCCTATGGAACTCGCAGTACCTGTCCTTAGATCGTCTTTTCGATCCAGTTCGGGATAAAGGCAAAGGCTTCGGGAACAAGTTCGTATGGAGCTCGTAGATTTCCGCCCGAGGTTTACTCAGCGGAGCGAACCGATCTTGTTCTTGACTAGGTCGAGGTCCGAGGCGAGACGCTAGTGGACCTCGTTGGATTCTCTCAAGGGCACCTCGTCGATTTTACCCGTGATCGGCTCGTTCTTCCTTTCTTTTCTTATCCTGACCTTCAGGTCGGTCATTAGCTCGCTTCTTCCTATCGGCCTCATCCGCTTCGGCGAATGTATCAACAATCCTCCACAATTGTTTGGAGGTTTGGGGGCGCTCTTTTACGAGCTCTCTGAAGAGAGTGCCGGAGTGAATGGCATTCTGGAATGCCGAGATGAGGACGTCGTCGGATAGGCGGTCGACCTTAAGGCTTTCATTGTAAAATCTAGCCAGAAAGTCGCTGATTGATTCTCCTCGTCCTTGTCTCAAGGTAAGGAGTTGAGCCGAACTGATTTTTGCTTCGGCTTTCTGGAAGAAACGCCGCTCGAAGGCATCCAGAAGGTCGGCATACGACCCTATGCTGCAGCGAGGGAGGTTGTCGAACCATTTTCGTGCATTGTCCACCAGCAGTTCGGGGAAGACTTTGCACATGTATCCATCCTCGGCCAATCCCTGATTCAACATGTTGTATTGGTACTGTGACAAAAAGTTGCTCGGGTCACAGGAACCATTATAAGGTTTGATAGGTGGAACCCTATATGTTGATGGGAGTGGAGTGTAGAGGATTTTGTTGGTAAAGGGGGTAGTGATTCTACTGTAAATAGTGAATCTTCCCTCTCTGTGGTCGTCCTCGTCACGTCGGTAAGGATCGACGTTTCGACGAGGTGACATCCTCTCTCTACGGTACTCCTCGTCACGTCGAGAGGGGCCGACGTTTAGACGAGGTGAAGTTGAACCTCGTCGAGGTGAGGCAATGTTTTCTCGGCGGTCGTGCGATCTCCGGGGGACCTCGTCATTTCTTCCCTCGACAATCTGATTCGGGGGACGAGGTGGTTGCCGGGACGGTCCTGCTTTATCCTCCTCATTTTGATCCCGTTGCCGATGTTGTTCGGCAAATTTGAGGAAGTCTTGTTCGTGAAGGTCTAGGTACGCTTTGAGTGCATCTCCGAGCAGAGGTCGGAGTTCGGTATTCCCTTATTGACGACCTTGATTTAGCCCTCCACTGCTAATGGAGTCGCTAGCTCGGTGGGAAAGGACGTCTTCCACATGACCCTCGGGAGTTCGGCGGTTCGCGGCTTGTCCGCCAGATCGGGCGTAGTGTTCATCCCCTTCATTAATAGATGTACGAGGTGGATTACAAGGTAGCTCGGTCTGGGTTTGCTTTCCCTTGGCAGCAGCGGCAATAGCAGTAGAGCGGGTAGATCTAACCATTGTGTTTTCACTTCGGAAATTTGGATCGAACTCACAAAATTTACTTCGTTCCCACAGACGGCGCCAGTGATCGATCTTAATTTTCGAAGTGATATTATACGATGTGTAGAAAGTAATGACGCGGGATTTACGTGGTTCGACTTTTAATGAAGTCTACGTCCACGGAGAGGAGAGCTTATGTATTTATGATTTGAGAGTAAAAAGTACAGAATCTATCCCTCTAATCTAGCTTTGAGAGACTATTTATAGATAACTTAGAGGCGGTTACACCAAGTGGGGCCGACGTAACTGGGCTCATGGGCCGAGCTATTGGGCCGAGCTGCTAAGTGCTACTGGGCCGAACTGCTCTTGGGCTGGTCCGTTAATGGGCTTCTGTTTGGGCCTTATTGATGGGTCATATCCTATCATATGCTTTTCAAATTACTAGTAAAATTGTAGGTGTGTTTAGGCTTTATAACTATTCAATTAATTATTTACCGCTAAAAGTGGCCACATTTCTTTATTAAATTGTCTAATTAAAAGTAGTTATTTTACTAAAAAAAGAAAATATTTTATCTTTAAAATATTAAACTTATCGTCCTTTTTAAATACGACAAATTTACTTTCTTAGTATCCGTGTTGAATTCCTTGTGATCGCTTTTAGCAGGACGGATAGAGTCAGCTTAAAAAAACACATTTGATATGCTTTTACAAAATTAATTTATATGTAATTGTTCTATTTTTTCTTTTTTTTATTTGAATTAACGTTGCTTTATATTAAAAAAAATCAATACCATTAAAAAATTAAACTATCATTTGGACACGTTAGAAAACTAAAGATTGACTTATGTGGTAGTATGATGAAAAAGGTAGGAACAATAGGCCTCTCATGGTTAGGGATGACAATTTACCCGCGGGTACCCGATCATAATAGGAGCGGGTTTGAGAGACGTTTGATATCCATGGGTATGGGTATGGGTAGAATTTACTATCCATTTAGTTCGTGAGTATGGGTTTGGATAGTTGCTATCCATACCCGCGAAACCCATATACCCGCCAAAAATACTCGCGAAATACCCGCGAATTACCCGTGAATTACCCGTCAATTACCCACCAATTACCCATCAATTACCCACTATACATACATTATTAAAACTATGTGATTTGTGGTAATATTTTGCTTTATGTTTGATGTACTAATTTAATTTTAAATTCTGATTAGTGGGTGATGGATACCCATGAAGGGCGGGTTCGTGGGTACCCAACGGGTGGTGGGTGGTGGATACCCGTTGGGTGGCGGGTTCGCGGGTACCCGACGGGTGGCGGGTTTGGGTGGGGGGTGATACCCGTGGCGGGTGGCGGGTGGGAGAAATTTTCGCGGATATGGGTATGGATACCTACTATCCACGCCAGCCACGCCCGATTGCCATCCCTACTCATGGTCAACGTCCACTATTTTTCTTGTTTCAATTTTTTAAATTAATGGAGTACTGTCTACTTTTAACACTAAAACATAATCATATACTTATATATATATATATATTATATAGTAGTTATAAGTCAATAAGATGTCTCTTTTTTTTGTACAAATCTTTTGTCTAAGTTGTGTGTGTGTGAGTGAAGATTTGGGTGAAGTCTGAAGATATATACTCACATCACATGTATAAAGTCAAAGGGGATAAGGTAGATAAAAAATGTCTTACCTTTTATTTTATTCTCTTTGGGCAAATTTATTAACTGTTTTGGAGCTATTAGTATGATATGAGGATGGTCTATTACAAAATCAACAGTACACTTTTAATCCGTCAATGTCATAAACGATTTCATAGGTTTTACTATAACTTTTTAAGTTGAGGAGGGACAAGGTTGTATTTTGGACTTGGAGCTCTAAAGCATCACACTCTTTTAACGAGTATTTAGTTTAAATAAAACCAACCATCACTTTTAATAAAAGAGAGTTAGTGTGAGTGTGAGAGACCCTTACACTACACATATGAGTCTATGACATATGCTAGTATATATTGGATCAGTGTTTAGTTTTGGATTTTTACTTGTGACTTGTGAGGACCATCTTAACTATATTTTTGTTGTTCCAAATAAGAAACAAAATTCAGATCCCAGAAACTCCTATTAAAACAAAAGGTGGAAAATAAAGGCTGTGATGGAGGCCCACTTTACGAACTGGCCCGACCCGACCTACATTATTATTTGCGCGGTTTAGGGCTAAACAAAATTAATTGAATTCTAATATCAAATCCTGAAATTTTAAATTTGATTTTCGAACTGAAAATTTAAATTTTATTTTATTTTATTTATTTTTTTAAATTCAATTTAATTCGAATTTAGACAACAATAAATCATAAAAACTGAAAAAATAATTATTTTATTAATTTTATTAAATAAGATACGTTATCATATATATTTTTACTTATGTTTAGTTGTATTTTATTTTTATCTTATTTTTAAAATTTAACATTATGTAACAAATTTAATGTAATTAATACCGAGTACTTGTACCATCTTGTTAGGGAAGGGGGTTTGAGATCAAGAATATTGAGTGGTTCAATAAATCAATGATAGGAAATGGATTTGGCGTTTTATTGAGAGTAATGACCAACTTTGGGTAAGAGTTGTTCGAGCGTGTCATGGGGGACTAGAGTGGAGCTCTGAAGGGTTTGTTAGATCTCATCGTAGGTTGAGTGGTTATGGTTGGTGGAACAAGGTGTTGGCGATGGGATTGGGTGAAGTAGGAAAATGGTTTTGGAGTAATTTTGAGATTAAGGTGGGGGATGGATATGGGGTTAGGTTCTGGCACCATAATTGGATTGGAACTGAGCCGATGAAATGCTTGTTTCCGCGACTGTTTCGCTTGAGCACAAATCAGAATGGGTATATTAACAATATGGGGGAATGGGTGGGAGAGGTATGGGAGTTTGCGTTTGATGTGGAGAAGGAGACTTTTTGACTGGGAAGTTGAGATGGAGAAGCAACTCATGTCTTTGATTAATATTTTTTCCTTATCTACAGGTAGTAAAGATGTGTGGAGGTGGAAAATTGCTGCAAATGGCAACTACTCGATAAATTCAGGGTATTCGGCTTTGAGATCGGAGAAATTGCACAACCCCAACCAAGGTCTCGATAGGGATGTCCTTAAAAGACTTTGGAAGGCTCAGGCCCCTCACAAGGCGATCTCGACGGCATGGGGAATTTTGAGGAATATATTCCCAACATGTGATAATCTGGTGAAGAGGAATGTTAATCTTGCAAATCCAACCCGAAATCGGTAAATCATTTGTTCACCTCTTGTGAGACATCCATGGAAGTTTGGAGATGAATCCTTAGTTGGTTAGATATCCAAGCGGCAACATCAACCTCAGTCGCGGAACATTTTACCTACTTCATCAATCTTGGGAGGGTATGCTGATAAATATTTTCTAACCAGTCTTTGAATTTGTATTGTGTGGACAGTTTGGAAATTGAGAAACGACTGCAAGTTCGAGAATAAATTTTGGGACAACGAGAAAATTGTTTCGGATATTAAAGCTAGAACATGGAGTTGGTGCAAGGCTTATAACCTCCCCACCCATTCGAATAATTTTAATTGTTGGTATTAATCTGATAAACTTGATGGGTTTAGATAGATTCCAATTTTAATGTTTTGTTGTATGTTATGATTATTTATGGTAACTCTGGTACCGTTCTGTTTTATGAAATTATTTTTCTGATTAAAAAAGAGAAAATAAAAATTTGAAGGCTGGTGGTGAAACTGTTAATTACAATTAGAAATTTCTCCATACATATATTGCAGTCACACTCATTATTAGTGCTTTTTGCCCAATTTGTTCCAATATTGCAAGTATCATAAATATACACTATTCATATTGTTACAAATGTAACTTCCATTCATATAATATAGATCACTATGGATACTCTTAGTTTTATTTAGTCGTTATCCTTTACTTTTCTGCAATTGATAATCATATTCAAACATTATATTATATTTTCATGCACATCAGCTTCTAGGTGGGTCGTATTCCAATGTATACAGCCCTAAATTTTCAACAATTTTATGTCGTTTCTGCATTTCTGCGTTGATCCTAGAGTTATTAAATATTGATTATTACTAGTAAATTTTAATCTCTTGCTCAATAACTAGCTTCAAAGATCACTGTCCTGGAGTACCCTCGCTCCACCTTCCGCAGTGAACTCTACTTAACTTGCACATGCTGATATGACAGTATCAGTTACCATAATTTTTATTTTTTTGTTATTTTATAATTTTTTATTAAATAATATTAAAATATACCATAATTGTAATAAAATGAGAATTAATATTAATATACCATAATAAAATGAGAATTAATAAACTTTTTATTAAATTTTAATATTCATCAACGTGACATGCCGCATCATTTGTGGGCGCATATTAACCTCGTTCGTTGTGGTGGAATGCGTTTTTCCACTACTACGTACACGAATAATAAATCTAATTTGGAATGCGTCTAGAATTAATGCAAGAACTTATTGTACAGAGAGAGAGAGATTCCATAATTGGGAGCAGAATGAAACTTGAAATGGACCAACGAAGAGACGAAACGTCATAAGAATGAACAATCTTAAGTCCTATTCATAAAGGGAATAAATGAGGTGACCATTCGACTCGTATATATATACCTTCGTAGGTGCCACAGATTCTGATCATACATAGAATCTTCATTTCATTTTTATCAAATGGCCTTGCCTTTGGGTGGGTGCCTCTGTGTATTTAATTTGCAAATTTATTTCCCAATATTTTCCCCCCCAATTATGTCCCAAGATTTACTTCCACACCAACCAATGAACGAAACGTCGATTCTAAAATAAATCTAAATATATAACATGAAAAGGAAAGAAAAAAAAGAAGAAGAAGAAAACATATTATGGTTGTCAGTTGCTTTGTTGAGCAGAATAGAAGTCAGAAATGCAATAATTTGTGCAACGATGAATGAATCGGTGAATTCAGAGACACAGTGGGTACGTACATGTATTATATATGCACTCTAGCTACCAAGCGATACATATATAGAGAGAGAGAGAATTCTTATAATAAAAAAATTATTTTTAGATTTTTTTTATACTCGTATTATATATATATATATATTTTTATTCTTTTGTATTTAATAAATAAGTATTAAACTATATTTTAATCAATAAATTCTAATTAAAAAGATAAATTTTATATAAAAAGTAAAAGAAAATAATTTAAAATATATTCTTTACAAATATTAGAGAATTCATACAGAATAACAAATTCCATAATTTAAGTGATAATATATTTTAATTAAAAAAATTACAACAAATATTTTTTAATATGTACTGTTAATCTAAATGATTTAACTACTAAAAATTATTTTTAATTAACTCATAAGAGCAAACATTATACTAAGAAGAAGGTATATATTTTTAAGTAAATTAAAGATGAAACCATGTTCAAAATTAGAGAATGCATGTTTATAATAAACGAATTAAAATAGCAAAAAGTGCATCTTTTTAAGTAAAGGATGGAGTATATACTAATCTATTGGTGACTAACTGACTATACGTAGATAATTAGTGTTACCGTACAATCGAAAAAAGTTAATAATAGTGTTTGTTTTATTTTTTGTGCATCCGTCTTTGAATTAGACAAATACAGATTCCACATATATGCAAAGGCCTAATTAACTTTTACCCAAACTAGTATATATCTTAACGTCGGGTACTTTTACCACTTATAATCATAATAAAATATACTCCCTCCGTCTCGGCACGAATTTTGATTTTAATAGTGATGTATAGTGGAGTTTGGGTCTCACCTGAAGATTGTTTTAAAATGAGTTGTGTGTAGTAAATATGGTGGGTCTATTGCCATAAAAGAAAAGTTTCAAATGTAAATTATTTTTGTGAACATCCCAAAATGACTGTAAACGGAATAAGTATATTTTTTTCACCATCAAATACACATAAATGAAGAGGGGTGGGTGCATGTAAATGAGTAATTAATCAAGTAGTCATTACACAACACACACACACATCCAGGGACGGAGCCACACTAGGGCCTAGGGGCCCGTGGGCCCCTCCAAAATTTTCAGAATTTACATTCCTAGAGATCACATTTTCGATTCTTGGTACTGCAGTACTCTCTCCTTCTTATTTTTAGGTTTAGTTTATTTATCTTTTATTTTACCTACAAATTATTTATTTATTTTATTTGATCATTTACTTTTAAATATGGGAGTTGGAATATTCATTTACATATTACTTTATTTATTTTTATGTATTAGTAATTTTACAATATAAAAATAGTTAAAGATATTTTTTTTAAATTATGGATTCTAACATATTTATAATTTTGATGTTATTTTATATACTTCTTAAAGATATTTTACACAATATAATTTTGATGTTATTTATAACCGTATTAAAAAAATGTTATACTTTTAAAATAAATATAGTATTTTTTTTTTAAAATAATATAATAATATTGGGCCCTCTCGACAAAATTTCTGGCTCCGTCAGTGCACACATCTTCTTCCACTTTGCACCATCAGCCACCTCCCCAAACCCACCAAACCAAAAAGTCTGACAATGCCCCTAATCTTAATCCAGCTGAGCTAAAATTCTGGCTACGTCGCTAATCACAATTATCCTTTATTAGTTCCAAAGTGTTATTTCTACACATATTCAAACAACATCCATTAATAAATTTTGATGGAATGATCGAGCTAGGGGTAGTTCACTCTATGCATGTACAATATATCACTTACCTAACTAAACACAGTTTAACTAATTTAAGCTCCAATTACTATGCATGTGTAGTATGTGTATATATGGTTTACGTGAAAAAACAACTAAATAGAATTTGCATATATGGTAGTGGCATGTGGTCATGTAAAAAGTCAATATAAAAGAATATCACCATATATACTCCCACCTCTTCAAGTGCACGATGGAGCAACGGTTTTACTTGGTATCAATCACAAAATTTTAAGAAATCACATCACTAATTTAATTACCTTAATTTTAAGCCTTTAACAAACGACAACTTTGTGTCACTCTAAGTCTCTAATAATGATTACGAACCTTAATCTACCCTAAGCCTATATCAAATGATTGAGTTGTGTGTATGCCTCTCACATGGTTCTCCATTAAATACCCATTTCCATCTAATTCTTTCCCCGTCTCTTTTTTAAACATAATTAAGTGGTGGGGACTTGCTATGATATTGTTGCAAGTTGGGGATAGCTATGAATTGTGACTATTAAGCTGCAAAGAGATCATAGGACCACATTTTTAACTAAAAGTGCTTCGTGAATAGTCTCCATGTTGACTCACAAACACATTTTAATTAATTAAATAATAAAAATATATAGTACATGTCTCTGTGTCTGTGTGTGTGTGTAAATTTGGGTGTTGGAAAAAATATGCTGCTTGTCAAGATCTTTTTCCATGGCCTCAAATAATATATATGGGGCCAAGCCTATGCCATTTCTTTCTGTCCAGATAAAATATTATTAGGAAGCAAAAGCTAAGATGATAATTAAATATGTGTAGCAGCCAAATGCGTCAATCTTTTATAGAAACCTAACTCTTTTCAAATCTCGAGGACTCACTTTAGGTTGAAAGCAATATTAATCTCGAGTGCATATTCTTCCTCCACCTTTATTCAGGAATTTGAGTAAATAGATTAATCACAAGAAAAGATGGGAAATTTTTGATTGAGAGAGCAGAAAACTTAAGGGGGGAGGAATCCAAGTCCAACAAAGATCTTGCCCTGCCAAAGGAAGAAAAGATCATGTTCATTATGAATTAGTAAGAAATTAAGAATACAAAGATTCTCTTGAGCATTAATGAGACGACTCTCGTAATGGGTTTGACTTACTGTTCTTGCATCGTAGAAACTGAATCAATGAGTAAATTTGCAGGATACATGAATTTAAAAGTATTCCACAACCAAGCAACAATCAATCTATATTATATGGGCAGTGATTACAAGGTGGGGAAGGTAACTAAAAATAAGAATGCATGAGAAACATGAGGGGATTAGGATTAGCTTTATTGTAAGTCAGTCAGTCAGTGTTGTAGAAGAAATAAGCACAAGTGAAGTAGTGAAGTAGTATGGTAGTGGTAGTGGCAGTGGCAGTGGCAGTGGCAATGGCAATGCAGGTAAGTATTAGTATTAGTATTAGTATTGGTAATAGGGCGCTGGAGTGACGAGATACATTTGCAAGTCAACTTGCATGACGTCACCCCCTTCCAGCTTGTCCTTCCCCCTTCCTTTAAGAAGTGTGTGCCTTGGCCCTATTGCTTTCCATCAAATCTCCCTCCTCTCCTTCTCCAACACTCACATTCTCATACACAACGACAACATACACAGAAGAAGAAAACATGTTCGGACACAACGGAGGGGATCAACTCCCGTACGGCTACGCTACCTCGGACTTCCAAAGCCAGTTTCCACTTCCGGAAGCACAAGCATTCCCGCCACCTCCGTTGTTCATAGCCATCCCTGGTGGTGGAGGCGAGCGTGACTCGTTATCAGCGCTGAGATCGGAGATCGGATACGTGAGCAGCGGCTGCAGCAGCTATGGCGGCTCCCCAACTTCCTACAGCCCCACCATAATCCAGCGCAGCATCAGTAGCCACTCTCTTCACAAGACTTCCGACGTCTACTCCCCCATGAACAGCTCGTCGCCCCCGTCTTACTACGACTGCGACACCACTTGCGTCAGGAAGGTGCTCAGCACAGGCGACCTACAGGTAAGTGACATGCATGCACCATCTTAGTTATATTTATTATCTTCATTTAATTAATTGTGATGAACAGGGGCCGCAGCAGCAGAGATCCCACACTAGCGGAAGCTCGTTGGTGAACGAGAACAATAGTATTATAGAGAGCATGAATAGAGCCAGCCCCTACAGCCCTGATGAGAAAAAGGAGAGAATCGAGAGATACAGAAGCAAGAGAAATCTCAGGAATTTCAACAAGAAGATCAAGGTACTCCCATTTCTTATTCCTTCCTAAGCTACTTATCACACACATATAGTGAGACACAGGACGTATAATTATTCGTTGTTACAGTACGAATGCAGGAAGACTTTAGCAGACAGCAGGCCGAGGATTAGGGGAAGATTTGCAAGGAACGACGAAATAGAGCAGACAACAACGCCTCAAACTCAATGGGGGCATACCACGACACTCGAGGACGAGGGAGAGGGAGAGGATGATGATGAGAACTGGACAAATTTCTTTGATTCATTTTCTGCCAATCTCATGCCGTAGCTACCAACTCTAAATTAATCCTATAAGGGTTCCACACATTTCACCAATTTAGTTTAGGAGTTTCTTTTCCATGGTTGCTTGTGGAACATTTAATTTACCACGTATTTTCAGACTTCTGCTTCCATATAATTAATTACTCTATGAAATTTAATGCTAAGTTTTAATGGATTTTATAGCTATTTGGTCGTTGTTATTTGCATGGATTGATAGTTTTCATATAACGAGTCTCATGTCAATCTTTAAGGTCTCATGGATCTTCTTAACAACACAAAAGTCCTTATCGCAGTCCATTTAAGACACTTGTAATAAATTTGTTCTTTCTCAAAGTGTAGGTAATATGGCCCATTTTACAATACTAATATTCTCTTACTACAAAATGTGACACCACTAACTAAATTAGAATATACACAGTAAAACGTGTCTTGGGAGAAAACTAAAATTAAGTGTGAAACCACTCAAAACACAACAATCGTCGCTCAAATTCACACGTTTCTTTAACCTATAAGTAGTGGCTACAGCATAACTAAAGCACTTGGAAATCATCAAATATCAATCTCTACAGATGTAACAATTTGAAGAAAAATGAGTCTGAAATAGTTGGGATCCCAAGAATAAGTTATTGCTTTTTTTTATAAAAGAAGGTCTAAACCCTATGCTAGAGCAAGAGGGATGAGTGGAAATGAATGAAAATTATAAGATGAAAGAAGGTCTAAAGCCTATTCTCAAATAATGATTTTTAAAACATATTGCACAACTATTTACATATAAGATGAACGAAAAATGGTCAATCATCAATAGTGTGAACAATATTTCACTGTCATAGTCATAAAACATATATCTTCTAGGTCTTTTATATGATTGTAATATTAACAATGGATGCTACACTAAGACAAAAGTCCAAAGATCTTAGGGCTGAACAAATCTGAAAGGGTCAGAGAGTTGGTGCCCCACAAGCAGGGAAAAACCATCTCATGTTAACCATTTGCTTAAACTAGTACAATAAAGCTTAGTAGCTACTAAATGCATGATGCACTTTCCAACTTAGAATACTAAATTAGAAAGCGCATGTTTGCCTTTAGGGGCCATAATACACATTTAATATTGCAAAAGCAGGTGATTGCACAATCTCTTTACACTAATGATTTGGTCTCTCATGTTACTGAATCATTGATTTCAGCAAATACAATAATGCGGAATTCGGCTCAGGTGAGGAGAAAGAAGCAATTTTGACTCAGAATCTGAATCTGGACATTATTTTAAATAAGAAAGAAAAACCAATACCCAACATGATGGACCCTAGAAGTGGGGAGGTGGCCTGCTGGTTCTTGTCGGCCGGCACTGTCCTACCTCTATATATCCTCTAAACTAAATCATACCTACTATTATCATGAGACATGTCACACACTTACATAAAAGAAAAATACTCAGTAAATAAATCTGCAATGAGATAATTCAAGGATGGAACCTGGTATCAGATACCAACGAACCTCCAGTGCTCAACGACGATCAGGCAAGATTTTCCAGTAACTGTAAGAAGAAAGAGAAAAGAATTCCAATTAATGCAGTACAAGCACAGTCTCAGAGGTATATAGAATAATTTATCATGAAGAATTGCATATTGCAGGGTCCAAGAACAGACAGTAAGTTGGATCCAACTCAACGTATAATCATCAGCATTTGTTTATGAATATAAACCTGATGCTAATGAGTCCCTATTATGTTGGAAAAGGTAATGTATATGGCAGAAAAGTAGCAGACAGCAGCAACTCTCACAGTTTTTAATAGAAAAGTGATAGTTACCCTTGCACATGCAAACCACTAGTAGCTTCAAATCAGCAAGTCTAGGAAAATAAACAATATGAATCTTGTTGGCTGGCCTCCTCATTTCTAGAATCTTCAAAATAAATCATCATATAAGTTGAAATGAATAGTTATTGAGCTTATACTAACCTGATGAGGCAGAGCATGTATTCCCTTTGTTGTTTGAAGAGCCACTAACAGTATAATTTATAACCTGAAACAATAAGATCTCACTGAAGCAGTAGTTTCTTCTTCATCATAATCACACCTCTCATATCTAATTTCAGGCACATTAGAGAAGGGTGAGTAAGCAGATGAAAATATGTCATATATTTCGTTACATCTTTTCACTCAGAAAAAAAAGACTTCTTTAGAACAAATATCGCAAGATGGGAAAGCCCACTTCCGACCTGCTTTGGAATTTCTCAGAGTCTAAGAGATCATGTCATAAGAAACTCAATAAATGCGCAAAAATTAAGTTGAAGGAACATTACAAGCATAACAAGCCAACAAACAAAGGCAAAACCTTGCAAAATTCAAGATATACACTTTTCACAATAAAGAAAGGAATCCATCAAAAGACAAAAAGAGATCTCCCCACACAACTCAACAGTCTATGGTCTATACAATAATTCAATGCTTCAGGCGCTCAACTGCTTCCATTACACCTTGAGAAGCAGAATGATCCCTACATCAAACTCCTGTTACTACAAAAAACTAGTAAACCAGGACATCTATGTGACAATCTTACTTCTTACATACTAGCTACTGGGCTTCACTTTCAGGGTTTCCTCTTAAAAGGCCTGGATTTCAGAGAGCGCTTGAATGGAAACAAGAAAGGTTTGAGAAGTGACTTTCCTTTTGTTTTATACATTCCTACAAAAGATGGTAAAAAAAATCAGCATTAGTAAAGTTCATATTAATAACTAATATGATGCAACCATTCAGTATGATCTTTATTTAAGGATTATAAGATAAATGAACACATCACCTGTTACATAAATTTACTACCGGTGTGAAACACAATTATGATGTGATGCCATGTCCAAGACATTGCACTTGACACATAATCACGCATACAATGATACAAATACAATAACGTAACTAGAGTCTGATGTATGAAAAAATGACTTTCTTTCGAGATATGGATAAGGGTTTCAATTAGTCACTTGACTTTCAGGCAAATCAGTTGAAACATAGCACAAAGTCTGAGGACCTAATTGAACTAAATGAAAATTTGGTAGACCTTATTGCAAAAGGTGTGAAGTCCAAATAACAATTTTTGTATTCACTCTCTCTCATAAATTCCCTTAAAATATGACAAATTAATTAAAACTTAAAAACTATTCAGTTCTTTCATTTTCTTGAACATATCATGTATCAAAATCGCCATACTTATATCATTCCTGGCTTGTATATATATTATAATTCTTTATAATATCTGTCCTTACCATAGGCTAGCAGAAAATCAAACAAAAAAAATTCCATAAAAATTGCTTAGAAGTTAAAACTATAACCATATAGAGTACAAGGTACCTGTATGAGACTTTCAAGGCCCTGAAAATCAGTTACTGATTCTATCCGGTTCGACTCAGCCATCACATCACCATTTATTGGCTCATCATGATATGTTGTTGCATTTGAAGACCATTCTAGTGGCAATCCATCACCTAGCTTAACAGAACCATCAGTCATTTTACTATACTGTCCTCCTTCAGCATAACCATTAGTCACTCAAGACTTTCACGCAAATCAACAGCTCCCCCGTGATCATTGCTTAAATTACTCAGGTTGTCTTCTTTTTTCAGCAGGCTGGGTTGCTCTTCACACAAAGTCTTAATGCCACTCTGCACTTCGCACTTTTCGTCTGAAGCATCCCCTTCAATCTTCTTGACAGGACGAGAGAGTTTATTAACATCAATTGACTCCAAATCTGGCTTAGCTGGATATATTAGATCTTTGATCGGGAAACCATGTGCAGGCAGGCCCTTCAGATTTGAGGTAAAGTTGATACTTTTCTCATTTTCTTTTACAGTTTTTGAAATGTCAAAAGACTTCCCTGTATATCCAATAATACAAATCCCTCACCACTAGCAACAGGATCCCATTTAAGCAAATCATCTAGCATGGATTTTGCTGGATTAAAGTGTCTGCCAGATGGTATTGTCTCAAGTCTCAACCTTAACAGCCTCTTTATAAAAACGTCTTTTCCTTAATGCATTAGCTAGGAGAGATCTGACGACAAAAAATCATTTAAAAGGGAAATTAATTTATTTCCAATGGACAGATGAAATAATGTTGACAAACATGCTCAGCAACTCACACACCTACAGTTTGAGGAGATAGCTGCTTTAGCACGTTCCCTAGAAAGTCCCAGCAAAAATAACAAATTTGCTACATCTAGAAGCCCTCTAACTTCATTTGCAGATCCCTCAGCACTACATATAATTAAATTTTTACCTCCGTCCAATCAACAAGAAGCTGGATGCATAAACAGCAAGAATGATCAAATGAAAACAAAATTAACTCTGTTTAGAATAATGAACCCATTTTTCAACTCTGCATGCAATACATGGCCTGGAAGTACAAAACATGGAAGGGAAGCAATTTGAACTCATCTAGCATATAAGGTCTGCATAAACATAGGAGTAGTTGAACATTCATAACCACTCCGGACGGAGTCATAGGTTAGTTTGGCAACCAAATTCTTTCTGATGCAATATCGAACAGCATAAATCATACAGAAGATCCAAAAAATAAAGCCAGTTGTTAAACTTACATAAACTTCAATGTGCAAAATACTGTATATTCACCTTGCAATTGGATATCATTTGTCGTTTTGTTTCTGCATCAGTAATAAGATTAGAGTACATGATCTCAAAGTACACCCCTCGCTGCAGAAATATAAACTGAAATCATCAAATGAAATGATGAAAATATCTATTGCCTGATGTAAGACATTCACCAAACTTTATAAAATCGATTATTGAGATTATTTGCTAATGAATTTGATCTAACTCTTCTTTGCCAAAATTTGAGAGAATAAAACTATATGATAGCATGTTCTCACTATCTTGAAATCAAAATTCGTTTGGTACTTCAAATTTCTGTAATCAGTAGATCCGCTTAATGCAAGAAATATCCAATTATGTATACCAACTGACAGTATGATCTTAAGGCTTGGCAATTAAAGTTTTTAATTGTACATCCAAAAGAAAGCATTGGCAACCAACACCTTCCAACACATAACATATAGTAATTTGATCCTCCTGTTGCTAATAGATGTACATTAAATATATGCAAAATGACCAAAGCCCGTCTAACCAAACCCAAACTAAACAGATCGCAGCATTGCAGCGACTTTACATTGCTGATAAACTCGCACAAAATATTTTTGACATTAAAGATTATGATAACGAAACAAAGAAGGAACCTTAATTGCAGATTTGACAATCTGCTGCCTCAGCCTAAATGGCAAAATCTCCTTGGAGAAATCAATAGTGATCATATCCACCTAGACATTCACGACCAGAAAAACAACATCATCATAAATATATATATGCGTGTGCGCGCGCGCGCGCTCGAGCGAACCGAAAACTTAATTCATCAGCTAGAATGCACGAACCACCGATGTTTGACAAGCCTGATCAAATGCAGTTTGGCTCTTAGGCCTGACGGCAACGATATCATAGGTTCGCAGTACAGGGTTTCCGGAATTAAGAGCTGCAGCTTGATGAAGATCATCGACGAGGGTGTACTGGCGGAAGGGAGCGGTAACGGCGACGTTTAGAAGCTCGCGGTGGAACTTGACGGATGCGAAGAAGGAAGAGGAGGACGGTGTGAGTTTGGTGATGGGAAAGAGAACAGTGAAGCAGTGGTCGGATTCGGAAATGACGCCTTTGACGGTGCAGTTGTAGGCGACGCCGGTGTATCCGAGCTCCATGGCTCTGAGGGCGGCGAGCTTCAGACGGTGACCTCGCAGGGAGGGTTTGTCGGTGGCGTGGCGATCGGATTCGCGGTAGGGTATGTCCAAGTCGAAGAACCCCATATCCATACTACACTGTCAAAAACTAAACCATACCAAAATACTGAACTTCAATTAACAAAAGACTCCGCCTTTTCATCTCGAGAAGCACATAAAAGCATCAATGTATATACTGTATATGCCAAAAATCATGCTTCGAATTCACTCAACAAGAAATTCCCCCTTTACAAATTCCGAACTAGACAGCTAAATTTTTTTGCTTATGAGCCTTATGTACATAAATAAACTATAATCGTCACAATACAAATAGAATGATTTGGATAACTACATTTTAAATTTTGTCCGGGGTAATTGTATGTAAATTCATAATGTGATTTTGGGTTTTTTCCGCAACATTTTATTTGGCGAATTAATTTATGAATTTAATGTTTCTTTTGATTTTTGCCACAAAATTAAATAAATTTCAAATTAATGTTAGTGTCGTAATTTAAATTTCAACGTGACAATATTGAAGAACAAGTTGAATAAATTAGGAAATAGATGAAATACAAAATATTTTCAATTATAGTAGAAGATATATAGATTGAAAACGAGAGAGATATACAGAATAAGAAAGTGAGCGAGAACTCGAGGTAAATAGATTAAAGATTATGAGAAATGACCATGCATTTTTAATAAAACAATATCGTTACACATTTTATGAAATGATAACATTTTGAATTATAACACACATGTATTTTTTTATTTTATATAATTAATTAAAATATCACATCAATTTTGTCAAAAAAAATACGTATAACATGAAAAAAAATCAAAAGAAATATTGAGTTAATGGATTAATTTGACAAAATAAAAAATTATGGGAAAAAACTAAAATTATAAAAAGTTTTTGAATTTACATGCAATTAACTGTAAAATGTAATCGTACTTTATGTAATATATTACTCTCTCTGTCTCACGAAAGTAATCCCATTTGTTTTATACGTAAATCAATTTCTTACTTTATTCCCCTTTATTTTATTAAATTTATTTTAATACTCTTTATTTTTTAGTTATGAAATTTGTCAAAAAGGGAAATAAGACTACTTTCGTGCAACGTCTCAATCGGAAAAGATGGACTACATTGGTGGGGTAGAGGGAGTAATAGATTGTGATGTGGATTGTTGACAAAAAATGTGGGTAATTAGGGTTGTGTGTATTAAAATTTTATACTCTGCTTCTATGAAAATGATTTACATTTTGATTTAATACGAGTTTTAATAATGTGTTTTGATTTTAATTGAGGTGTAGTTAGTGTAATTTGGATCTTACTTTATATGTTATTTTAAATTGGATTGTGTGTTGTAAATGTGTGGGTCCACTTTTTCTATAAACGAAAAGTTTTTGTTTGAACCAAGTTCCTTTGAAGTTTTCATCTTTCTTTATTGTTGTATTTTGTGCATTTTTATCTTTCACGATAATGGTAGTGAGTCATTAATCAACATGGTTATAATAAAGGGAGAGATTGAGAGCGGATCAAAGCTAGATACAAATCGATGTTACTGGGAACATACCGACACTGGATGTAGATCGAGGCAAGGGCATGTCATCAGGCTATACCTTCAGGCCATATATTCATGATGACCTTCAGGGTGGGTCATTAGATTGACATTCTCATCATATTTTAAAGGAAAATAACAAACTTTTAGTTGACCATCAGATCATGACATCAAAAGTACTATGACGAGTGATACGAGGAACAACTTGACGAGTGATATGACGAGCGAACTGATAACAAATTGATGAGTGAGTTGATATGCAAACATATCGTGAAGATGATACGTGTGAGATTCTGATAGTAATGCATTACTTAGACGGCCTTGCTTGGAAATAATGTGAGATATGATGATACATGTTCAACTACTTCACTAAGATTTCGGAGTGAAGACAAAGTCTAAAGGAATTGAGAAAAAAATATGGGATGAGCACAGACATGCTATGTAGCTTAAATAGTAGGAAGCGATTAACAACCCACTATATTTGTGGATGCAGATAAATTTAGAGTCAAAGCTATGTGTGAGACTGCATAAGGAAAAACTAATTTCAAATTTTAGTGTGGATTTTACGAAATATATTAGCGAGAAATCTCATAGTATCCATATTAATTTAGTTTAGTGTATATAGTATATATTGTGCTAGTATTTTCGTTTGTTATATTTTAACTTGATTTTGTAAATTCACTCTCATATCATAATGAATATTTTGACTTGAGGCAGTCGCAACATATAGTTTATATATCTTGCAGAATTTGTATATTTTGAGTTAATTGTATTATTCATTGCAATATGTGTTCGTTTTGATAACTTTCGAACAAGTGCTTGAAGAGTAAACATCTAAGGAAGTCTCTCAGTGTACCTCTAATTTTAAATGTAAATTATTTTTGTAGACATTCCAAATGACAAAACGTAAACTATTTTTGTGGATGGATGAAATAATTTATTAAATATAACCGTTCACGAAAAACTTGCACATTTATACCATCTATTTCGTCGACGAAAAACTTGCACACTTCTATTTTTATTAATTATACGTATATTGTTGACTCACTACTAACTTTCTAATTACTTATGTTACATATTTAATTATAAGTAATGTGAGACATTCATTCAACTCATAAACATATTTAATTTATTTAACAACTCATCACTAACTTTAATTTTACTCATGTATACATATTTAATTAATAAATAGTGCGAGACTCTTATTCTACCCACAACATGTTTAAATCATTTATTAAAATTCGTGCCAAACTTAAATGTGTAAGTTATTTGTGGACGGACGAAGTAAAAATATTTTTTAAACTTTATTTAAAAGAAAATGCTACTCCTTCCATCCACCAAATTGGTTTACAATTGATTGAACACGAGTTTTAATAATCTGTTTTGACTTTAGTAGAATGTGTAGTTGAATCTCACTTCAAATATTGTTTTAAATTAAATTGTGAGTAGTTATTGGTGGATTCACTTAACGAAAAGTTTCAAATTTAAATTATTTTGATAGACGTTTTAAAATGACAAAATGTAAATCAATTTTGGTGGATGGACAAAGATTAGTATTCCTTTTGTTCTAATAAGTATGACACAAAACTTTTGGGCACAATTATTAAAAAGAGTGTATAAAGTAGTGTAAGAATGATAAAGGTGGTAGGGTCTACACCTTTTTAAAGAGATAATTTTTACTATTTTAGAAATATATCAAGTTTAGTGGAACGTTCAAATAAAAAAATTATGTCAAACTTAGGGTTACTGAGGGAGTATTTTAGTATTGGTCCCTTTTATGTTTTGCGTCCCTTTATTTTGTTCCCGCCCCTCGGCAACAAGAAACCCGAAAATGCAAAATTTATTTATTCGGAGCCAAAAACAAAGCACAAAGCTCGAACCCACGATCCTCGTGAATCAAAATAAACTCATCGCCACCGTCAAAGTACAATTAATCAACGACTCAAAGCGCATTTCACAGCCACACTCCTAAAACCGCCCCAACCCCCCTTCCCCGCGTTATAAATATACCCAAATATTTCTCAATCTCTACAAAATTCTCAAAAATTTCATCTCTTTCTCTCCCTCTACCTGCAATCAACACACAATGTCTGGGCGTGGCAAAGGCGGCAAGGGTCTAGGAAAGGGCGGAGCGAAGCGGCACAGGAAGGTTCTCCGCGACAACATTCAGGGGATCACAAAGCCTGCCATTCGTCGTCTTGCTAGAAGAGGCGGCGTCAAGCGTATCTCCGGTCTTATATACGAGGAGACTCGCGGTGTGCTCAAGATCTTTTTGGAGAATGTCATCCGTGACGCCGTTACCTACACTGAGCACGCCAGGAGGAAGACCGTCACCGCCATGGACGTCGTCTATGCTCTCAAGAGGCAGGGCAGGACTTTGTACGGTTTCGGCGGTTAATTTTAGGGTTTTTGTTTTTTTTTTGTTAAATCCTCATGTTTTTTCTTATGTTATTAATTTGGGATTACAAGTCTTGCTGTCAAGAAGTATCGAAGGGGGAGTAACGAAATGTAGATTTCAAAACTGTGATGATTGAAGTTATTGAAATCTAATTTTCCCAGCTTTTTGTCAACTATAATTCCACTATAAATTAAATGGCTTTCTCATATCTTTTTGCTGTTTTGATTTGCTGAATTTACTTGCAAAAGATGCAATAATTAAAGTAGGTTTATTTGAGCTTGTTTTGTTCACCTTTTTTAAATTTCCCTTCACCATACACTCGCAAATCTGGATGAAATCCTAAAATCTCTTGAGATTTTCATTGACTGAATAGTATAATAATATACTACCTCCGTCCCAATACTAGGACGGAGGGAGTATTTCTTTTTCATGCACTCTACAAGAATTCAAGAAAGTATTTCTTTTTCATGCACTCTACAAGAATTCAAGAAATGCATTGATAAAATGGACTCCAAACAGGCAAACATGAATTAGCATATGGGTCACAATTTGTTGTGAAAAATATATAATCTATAGTGCATGTTGAGCTAAGCTTTCCATTGAAGTGGGCTTAACCAGCTCTACTCTAAATAGCTTTAAATGAATCTATTTTTCAAGAAGAGCGCGGCTTCAACTGGATTCGCTCCTATGGTTCCCGGATAAGGTTGTTTATATTAAAATGCAAAAAATAAAAAAACCCCGTTAAGTTTTGTTTTGGTGCAAAAAATGACCATCCTTTTAGATTCCCCATCCTCCTCCCTGTTTGGATCCATGTCTACTTCATCTACTGTTTATTCAGATTGTTGCGATCTCACTTGTTAGTTTGTAAATGATTAGAATTTAGTAAAGACGGGGGTTGACCGTTGAAGGTTGAAACACAGAAGTTTGATCATTATATTTCAGTCGTACTTGTTCTTTTTATGGTGAAATAATATTTATGATATACTGATCTGTTTGCCTTTATTTGACTATTTTCTTACTAAAGCTCTATAGAGGGATGACTTTGTTGGTTCTGTCATGAACTCATGATTTGTTAGAGGGCCCTCTGTTAACTTTGTTGGCACTTTTCCATATGATATGGATGAATCTGAAATCTAATGATATGTTGTGCTAAGCCTACAACATTTAGCTATGAAGTGGGGTGATAATAATGTGAGTGTGTTCATACATGTATGTATATTTACATCACCAAGCTTCAAGCAACAAGTAAATATGACTATCCATTCTGTACTAACTTAATGACAGACGCAATCACATGCTAAAAGCAACAACAAAGAAAAACAGAAAATAGAGCATGCCAAAAATCATCTACCCTCAGACTTCACCAACTGGGAGAATACTTTACTAACAGAAGCATCAGAAAGATCATCTCCACTTGATCTCTCGAATTTGCCAAAAGAACTGCTCGTATCGACACCATTATACTCGTCAATTCGTGGCGATAGCTCTTGTATGAAATTGCTACTGCTCTCCTCTGGGTCATCCTTGATCACTGCCTCTTGAAGCTGAAGTGCATACTCCAAGTTCCACAGCACATCTCCCATGGAGGGCCTATCCACGCCGAATTCAGCCAAACATTTCTCTGCTGTCTCACCATATTTTCTGAGGGAGTCGGGTTTGATCCTCCCAACCAGGCTCTGATCTATGATCCTGTCCAGCTCTCCCTTCTTCTGCCACTTCATCCCCCATTCAGCTAAGTTCACCATTTCCCTAGGAAGGGATGGATCTATCACTGGCCTAGCACAAACCACTTCCAACATTACCACACCAAATGAGTACACATCTGATTTTTCTGTGAGCTGCTGTCTTCTGAAGTACTCCGGATCTAGGTAGCCGAAGCTCCCCTTCACAGCCGTGCTTACATGCGTCTGATCCATATCAGGCCCAGTTTTGGATAGCCCGAAATCAGCAACCTTCGCCATCAGATTCTCATCAAGCAGTATGTTTGCGGATTTGACATCACGATGAATCACTGCTTTGGCATAGCCAGTGTGGAGATAATGCAGTCCTCTGGCTGCTCCAATGCATATCTGCAGCCTCTCCTTCCACCCTAAACTGGGGAAGTTCGAACCATAGAGATGGCTCTTTAGGGTGCCGTTTTCCATATACTCGTAGATTAGAATCATCTCGCTCTTCTCATCACAATAGCCAAGTAGAGAAACCAAATGGCGATGGCGGAATCTTGAAAGCATCTCGATTTCAGTTCTGAATTCTGCTAGGCCTTGTTGGGATCTTGGATTGCCTCTTTTCACAGCTACTTTCATCCCATCACTTAGAACACCTTTGTAGACTTTTCCAAAGCCGCCAAAACCAATCACCCTATTCTCATCAAAAGTGTTGGTTGCTTCTTCAACTGCAGCAAATGGAATGCAGTAGCTCATGTTAGAGTCCAAGGTGTGAGAACCTCCCTCATCAACTGATACAGCAACCCATGTTTTTGAATGGCTACGCTCTTGCTTCTTTCTTCTCTTAGCGAAAGCAAGAACCAACATCGCAATCACAGCAACCGGTACCCCTATACTCAAGCCCAAAACTATGGCCAATTTCTTCTTGGAGATCGAATTTCTTGCTAAACTAGAATTTCCAGAAGAGAATTTACCCTCTTTGCTGATCTTCATGATCTCCAACCCATTGAGAATAGCATCAGGGTAATAGTTCAACTGAGTAGGACCTATACTCACACTCAATCTATTTTCTTCCATTAATGGAGAAACAAAGTCCTTAAAATAGGCAGTGGCTAAACGCCCTTGACTGATAGAACTAAGGTCAAGATCCTGAACAACAAGGGATGCACCTATGTACACATTAAACGCAAGCTGATTAGCTGCTTTGCTCACAATGTCACAAAAGTGCAACCGGATCAAGTAGCGAAAGCCGGTATCCACTCCAAACCTCCACGTCACATTAAACTTGCTATTAGGATCACTCAAAGAATTCATCTTGGTGCAAGTCCCGTACACCGTTGGAGGGGCCGTATCTCGAGTGGCCCCACCTTCCGGGTACTTAACAGCCGGGATGTTCGAGGCGTTGGTGGCGAGTTCTTGATGCAACAAGAAGGCCTCATCGGAGACCCAACTGCGTCCTAATGTGTCATTCACCAATGACACAAAAGGCCCACCCATGTTAACTCTAACAACAGTCTCTAAGGCCTCATAAACTAGGCCACCGTAAGGCTTAAATGGACTGAAAAGTGAGGCACCGTCTATGATGAGGCTGCCAGGAGCAGAGACAACCTCCACAGAGTTCACATATGCAAATGAGTTTCTTGAAGGGGAAAAGGTGATCACTAGGCTTCCACTCGTCACATTCAATGAAAATTCTTTGAGAGTAGCGTTTTGGGGAGTGAAATTACTAAGCAGTCTAATGTTGTGGGAGAAAACAGAGAAACTAGCAGATTTCATATCGTGATTCTCGTAAAAAAATGGGTAGAAACGCAGCCTAATCCAATGCCTCCCACCCTGCGCAAGAGGAAACGTGTATCTAGAAGGTTCTGTGAATATTCTAGCAGTTGGGAACAAAGTAGAATCGTCGGAAGGTTTGATAGCATTCAAATTGGTGTGGGCTAAAATATTTTGTGGTGTCGACAAAAATCTTGAAGATGATGCATCAGCAACATAAGTGATACTACCCACTGTAACATCACTAGATGATCCACAATTAATGTAGTACTTATCAATAGGTTCGAAACCTACACACCAACTTGCGAAATTAAAAAGCAAGAACACCAAGAACGAAAATCTCAACACCCCACAATCCATCATCACCATATACAACATAAAGATCGCACCTTTGAGGCAGGAGAAGTGAAAGGAGAGAGAAATAGAGAAAGGGAGGGAGAAATTGGCACCTTGGAGATTTAGCTCGAGGAGAGAGGAAGTGAAGGAGAAAGAGACATGAGTTCTAAAGTTTGTGGAGCTCAACAACAAAAGGGATAGTGAGTGATGGACTAATACAGCGAGCCCAGGTATAAATTGATGCAAATTGCAGTGAGATTTTCTTGAAATATGACATGTGCACAGTACACTACACACTACACGAAGCCTGACACGTGGAAACATGATGCATGCATATTTTTTATCACATGCATCTTTGCAGAATGGGATTTAAGTAGAAAAGTGAAGACCCTTCTAAAATGGTGAAAAAGGGTTTAATTCAGAACTGTGAAATGGAGTTAAAGATGGATGGTGCCAAGTACCAGACACCATTTATTTCAAGAACTGTTTTTTTCTTCTTCTTTGGCCCGTGGAGAACAGAACAGCAGTATCAGTTACAAAATGCAAGAAATACTTAATAAGTATGTTATAAACAGTTGAAATATTGAACCACTAATCTCAACTTAATTAATTGCAAGAGGACAAAAATCGCAGTAGTTACTCAAAATGGATAACTATGATTGCAAGAAAGAAAATTGTTTGTTTATATAAAAGACAAGTTATATACAAATAAGGCTTAGTTGTGCGCATGAGATGTTTCATCTGATTATGAGAGGTGCAGAGTTGAGAATTGAGATAACCATCAAATGAGTTTACACTTTTAATATGTTGATTAAGACATTGATATATCTCTAATTTGAAATTTATGATCAAATGTCATATTTGAGAGAAACATTTTTTATTCATTTCCTTCTGGCATATATGTTGACTTTGGTTATAAATAAATACTAGTATTGGATTTAGTTTCTATCATCATTATCTCATCAAGTAATCCATTAATCAACTTGTAGTAACTATATTACAGAAGTTATGAATATGAGTAAACATGTCCTTAATTGATTCGCTAAGAAATCTTGAAGACAATGAATTTTAATTTAATTTGTCTATATTTTGCATATATTTTATTTAAGCGGTATTAGAAATTACATTTCTAAGCTTTAAAGTATAAAATCTTCTTTTTATCTTTTTTTACTAATAAGTATATTAATGTGAAATGCATCTTTTTTATTTTTTACTAATAACTAGTATATTAATGTGAAATGTAACTAACACTATATTAAAAATTTAAGAAGATGAATGAGTAAAACATATTTTAGTTGGAGTGGACAAATTAGGTGTTGATTATATGGTAATTGTAATTTTATATTGAACATTTAAGAAATAGTCACAATTGTTGCTAAAGTAAAACGATACGCGACCGATTTTTTTATTTGTGTGTCTCATTCAGCTAAGATTTCTCTTAATTTGTTGATGGCACCTTTAATAATTTCTTTTCCAGCACAACCTTTGCACTCAGATTTTTAACAAAAGTATGCTCATCATTTGGTGGCTTAATTGTGTGAAAATGGATTAAATAAAATTGGAAAAAGTAAAAACTATTTCTAAATATTTTTCCATTTCTGTTGGAATAAAATATTGCTGATAATACATGAAAGAAATGAAATAAAATAAAATAAATGTAAGAATTGGAAACTCTATTAAAAATTCATATTGAAGACTTGGATACTTGGGTCGTTAATTGCAGACTTGCAGAGAATGATAGTGGATGGCCCAAATTTAGAAGCCTTATATGGGTCCAAAAGTTAAGTAATTGGGCTTATAAGGCTCCGCTCGTAGCCCTAATTCGGGACCTATTTTTCTTTATAAATATTAGTAATGAGCTGGTGGTTGCTTGGTTTCCCCCTCCTCAGACTAAAGCTCGGAGGGGATCTACCCATTTCAGATTCAGATGTAGCTTCTCCGGATGGAGCCCCGTTAGAATGGGATTAGTCGGTGCCAGGTGGATTGGAATCCTTTGATTGATGGTCAGGAAAGGGAGACAATTGAGGATCGGAAGAATTTGAGGGAAAAAGAAAAGATAAATCAATGTTTACTTCAAAGCTTTGACTGATTGGGAATGTCTTCCGTGATGGATCTTTCTTGTTGACCTCGACGGAGAGGAAGAGAATCCCCAGCTCAATCCGGAAAGGAGAGATGCAATTTACTTTTCCCAAGGGATCAAAGAGGAAGAGATGTCTAACTCATAACAAGGGCGAAGAGGAGAGTCCAATCAAAGTCTTGAAGCTGACACTGAGAAAGCTGGAATGCTAGAAAAAGATGGTCCTCATTAATACAAGTAGTAAAATCAATATAGAAAAAACTATTGTAAAATTTATGTTTTTCTTAGCTGTTCAAATAATACTCCCTCCGTTCACTAAATATGTTCTCACTTTGACCGACTCGGTATGGGTTTTAATGTAGTTCTTTGACTTTAATGATCATATGTAGTGAGTTGAATTTGGGTCACACTTGATATAATATTTTAAATTGTGTTGTGTGTAGTTAGTAGAACTTGAGTCTCACTTTATGTGTTGTTTTAAATTGAGTTGTGTGTAGTGAGTGTGTTGGGTCCATTTAATATAAATGAAAAGTTTAAAGTAAAAAAACGTTTTGTGTACCGACGAAAATGACAAAATGAGAAAAAGTTTCAGAGGATGGAGTATTGTTTTTGACAAATTTCAGCTCACATTTAACCAATATTAATTTGGTATTCTCATTTCGTGAGACATCTCAAACTGTTAGGCTACCATCATTATCAATCATATCGTGACTCAAATAAAGTCCTACATTATCTAATAATGTTTTCAATTGTATATATTTACTTGTTATGATTAATGTTCAAGATTTAGAGTACATATAAAAAATATATTTATTTATAAAACATTAATTATGTCATGTGTCATCCTTTTATTAATATAATATAAAATATCATGCTATTACCTAATAAAAAAAATACGGTTTCATTATAAATAAATACACTTAAATCCGAATTCATTATAAATACACTTAATGTAGACTTATATCCTAAACAATGAAATTGTTTCGGTTTAGTAATGGAAACGCATATGCAAAATTCGAAACCTTAATTTGGACAAAATAATTTGCGCAGCTGACATTGACTATGTTACAAATTACATATCAAATATCAAAATAAGCAAATATGAAAACAAATAAAAAGGAAAAATCATCGCATATGAGCCATGCACCCGGAATAAAAATCAACAAACGCCGCTAGAAAAATGAGGAAATACAAAAAAAGAAAAGAAAATAAATTAGACAATAATCAACTAGCTAGCTAGCAAACCATGTCGGCCTGACTCAAAATCGTTTTTGCTTTCATATTTTAGAAAAACGACGTTTTTTATTTATGACGTAACAATTAAAATATCACGCCATTATCTTAATTATACTAATATTTTTATATATATCAGTCGGCAACACGACATTCCGGTTCCCAACATGAGCAAATTTAATATTAATTTATTGACCTCAATGCTCTATTACGATATTATAAAAATGTGATATTAATTTACTGCAGGGAGTGGAGTTAATCGATTAGCACATAACTGAATTATTCCTAAATAAATTGTTTATTATGAATATGATATGAAGGCATGCATTTCTTCTTACCGATCGACGCTGTATAATGATCATTTGGCAAATTAAATACAACTGACCACTGACCAGACATGTCGTCGGTACAGATGTATTTCTCATAAATAAATAAATGAAAAAATAATGAAATTATAATAATCCATAAGATAAGACCACAGGCTCTCAAGTCTCATCACACTCACAACTTGCCAAAAACTTGTCAATCGATCGGATGCAGTGCATATGCAACAGCAATACAATGCAATTCATGCTTCTTTTAATTGCACTAATTTGCTTACTCCTTTTTATTATAGGAGTATCCCATTGACTCAACCACCAAGTCAACTCCCTTTAATAACATAAATCACATTGCATGGCTCCAAGCCTCCAATGGGAACTACCAAAATTCCTGACCAATAAAGAAACGTACGTTGATTCTCTCATTCAATTAAGTTTCAACCATCGTAATCCCATCTATGTATATATATAGAAATGGAGTATATTATTATTATTATTATTAGATATTATAACTAAATTAAACCCTAATTAATCTTGAATGTTAAATTGCAATACTCACATGGCGATCCCAATTCTCATCCTTATTTCAGCCCTCTCCATATTTTCAGTCTGCTCGGCCGAGGGTAATCAATCACATTTACAACTCAAATTTATTTATATACATATTTCTTGAAAAATATTTAACCCTTAACATATATTTAATTTACTCATCATGCATGCATGCTTAATTAAATCTGTTTGAACAGTATTCGTCAGCATCGACTGCGGCTCGTCGGAATCATACACCGACGAGAACTCGATCGTGTGGGCCGGCGACGAGGGCTACATACAGAACGGGGAGTCCCACACGGTGCACAACAACTACACGGTGTCTACGGTAGTGACGAACACGCTGCGAGCGTTCACCACCCGAAACAAGAACTGCTACTCCATTGAGGCCAGTAAGGGGGAGCGTGTGCTGATACGCGCCACCTTTTACTACGGCAACTACGACAACAAGTCGTCGCCGCCGGCGTTCGGGCTGATGCACGACGGGAACGTGTGGGCGAGAGTGGAGACATCAATGAGCGAGTATGTGTACTACGAGGCGATGTATGTGTTGAAGGGTGAGTACGTGAGTGTCTGCGTTGCTCAGATCGAACCGGGCCAGTTTCCCTTCATCTCGGCTCTTGAAGTCCGAAGCTTGCTCCCCACCATGTACGACACTCTCCACCATGACTACCCTCTCTATTTGCTGACTAGGTACGCTTACGGCACTAACGCCACCATACGGTACGCAGATGATCCGTACGACAGAATATGGGCGGGAGTGGGGGACGGGGAGGGGTTGATCTCCGTTAAAAGTGACGCCGTTATCGAGAAGGCGGGGGTGCCGGATGAGCCGCCGCCTGCGGTGCTGAGGAATGCAGTGAGTGCGGTGAGCCCGAATACGAGCATACGATTGTCGATGGGGATTTCGCCTTCCTCCGGTGAGTTATCTGTGTACCTGAACATGTACTTTTCGGAGGTGAGGGAGGTGGGACCCACGCAGAAGAGGTCTTTCCTAGCTGCTGTCGACGGTGTATCCCTCTTGGATTTGGATGACCCGATTATTCCTCCATACGGGAACTGCACGCAGCTGCGGTCTAAGAACTTGACCGTATCTTCCAACACCACCTTGGTTCTCATCCCCAACAAGGATGCCACTCTCCCTCCTCTCATCAACGCCATGGAAGTCCTTCAAATTGGGAGTGTCCTCGCCAATGGGACCCACGCCACTGATGGTATGTATATGTGTCATTCTTTCTCTTTTTCATTTATTGTTAATAGTACTGACGAACTAATTAACTTAATAATAAAATATATGATTGATCTTTGTCTATATACATGCAGTGAGTGGATTAGCTTCTCTGCAACTGAGTTTTGCAGTGCTGCAAGGTTGGAGCGGCGATCCTTGCCTCCCTTATCCTTTTTCATGGGATTGGATTAATTGCACCACCGATCCTATACCACGTGTCACTGCATTGTACGCAACCATACATACATACATACATATATAAATATATTTTCTATAAAAAAATTCATGTAATAATAATGTTTGTGTTTTGAATGAATAGGTATCTTGGCAGCTACAACCTATCAGGTGCTCTTCCAGATTTTAGTGCCATGGATGCTCTTGAAACCATGTAAGTTGAGCAGAATCTACATTCTCTATTGTTTTTCTTTTTTTACTTATTTAATAACATTTCAATTTGTATTTCTGATTAGATAATAGGAAATCTGATTCGTGTATATATATATACACCTTATATTTTTCATCTATCTTTATTTTTTCATATTCTCTTATTAGTGTTTTTGGATTCATTTTGCAGAGATTTTCACAATAACAGCTTGGCTGGACCTATTCCCGAGTTCCTCTCTAAATTACTAAAACTCAAACAATTGTAAGTATAAATATACCAAAATAATTGAATCATATATGCTTGGCTTTGTTTTATTGATTTTATTTTATTTTTTAATTCAAAAGTGGCAAATTAATTGATTCATATATTTGTTTGAATTGATCCAACAGGAATCTCGCAAGCAACAATTTCAGCGGTCCAATACCGGAATCTCTGTCCACAAAAACAGGCCTAAACTTAGAGTAAATCCCAAATACATTGATATGTGTATTTTATTGAAATGATTGATTACTTCTTAAGTTCAAATATAGACTAAATAAATAATTGTGCAGTGTGACAGGCAACCCAGGCTTGCAGAGGAATTCTAATAGCTCACCGACACCACCTACGAATAGTCCATCAGGAATCACACCTTCATCATCATCATCAATTAACAAAATTGGCAAATTGGGTGCACTGATTCTTGGATCTTTTGTAATTATACTATAATTGCAATTAATTGAGTTAATGTGCTTAGACTATATTTGGTATTTATACTCGTCTCAATATAATTGCTTTATAATTATCATAATTATAAAATAATTATTTTGAGACAAGTATTCTCTCGGATACCTATCATAACTTTATAATATATTAAATACTACTAGTTAATCACAATTCATTATATTATTGACATGTAATTTGGAGTTTGGATTGTGTACTCCTTGGCTCGAGATTTAAAGTCTGATCTGCAGAAATAATGACAAGAGAGAGATTTATAAACTATGTATATCCTTTTCTTATTACATTATTGCATTTTACATGCGAGTATTTATATTATAATCTCAATTATTATACCTTAATTTTCTTATTATTGCATTTCACATGCTGAGTAGTTATATTTTAAGGTCATATTTGATAGTTTACTTAGATTACGTCAAATTATATTAAATTTAATTAGAAGAATATGATAAAATAAAATAAAAATATAATTTTATTGTTTAGTAAATAATTAATAGAAAATTATATTTTGATCCATATACACAATAAAAATATCAAATTATCTCTATTCAACCATCATCTATCTTTATTAATCTAAATATAAATTTTGAATACAAATTCATAAAATATTATAGAACACTACAAAATCACTCGATGTAAGCTAGAGGTGTTCAAAGGAACTTGTTGAGCTCCCAAAGGGCAAGAAGACTTTGCACTGCAAGGGGGTTTACCGAATAAAGATTGAAGCTGATGGTAGCAGATGCTACAAGGCCCGACTGGTTGTCAAAGGGTTTGAGCAGCGATACAGTATTGATTATACTGATGTTTTTACTCTTATTGTGAAACTGACCACTATTCGAATGTTGTTGAGTATGGTAGCTGCAGAAAACTTGTTGTTACATCAGATGGATGTGAAAACGGCGTTCCTTTATGGTGATTTGAAGGAGGATTTGTACATGACACCGCCTGAAGGGTTCATAGTGAAAGGAAAGGAACAACTTGTGTGCAAGTTGAAGAAGAGCTTGTATGGTTTGAAATAAGCTCCAAAGCAGCGATACAAGAAGTTTTACAGTGTCATGATGGATATTGGTTACCAAAGATATCACGCTGACCATTGTTGCTACTACAAGAGGTTCGACAAGAACTTTCTTATTTTCTTACTATATGTTGATGATATGTTGATCTTAGGAACTGATGCAAAAGAAGTGGATAAGTTGAAGAAGCAATTATTAGAGCAGTTTTCCATGAAAGATCTAAGAGAAGCAAAACAAATATTAGGCATGAGAATCGAGCGCGCGACAAGGTGACAGGAAATGTGCATTCACAGGCAAGTTACATTCAGAAGGTCCTGGAAAGATTCAACATGTCGGAGTCGAAACCTGTGAGTGTCCCATTGGGCAGTCACTTCAAACTTTCTAAGAAAGAGTCACCAAAAACCAAAGATGAATGTGCCCAGGTGATGAAAGTCCCATATGCTTCAACAATTGGTAGCATCATGTATGCCATGATGTGTACAAGACCATATATTGCTCATGCAGTGGGAGTGGTGAGCCGGTTCATGGGTGATCCGGGCAAGCAACATTGGGAGGCAGTCAAGTGGATCCTGCGATACTTAAGAGGTACCACATACAAGGCTTTGTGTTTTGATGGCAAGAGTATAGAGCTGGTGGGATATATTGACGCAGACTTAGCATCAACCGATCTTGATGGGAGAAAAAGTACAACTGGGTATGTCTTTACTTATGGTGGTACTGCTATTTCTTGAACTTCTAAGTTGCAGAAGGTTGTTGCTTTTCGGCAGGAGGCATCATCCTTGGTGCCGAATTCGCTCCCAAGAGAGATCCCGACGTGTTGAGCCCGTGGGCTCCAACACCGAATCCAAAAATGGACCCAACGGAACCACTAAAAGTGGAACCAACGGTGCCACTATGCGTGGAACCACCGTTCAACCCTGAAGGGTTCGTACCGACTCCAAGCCTGGTAACCAATGTGTTGGTGGTGGCGTCGACAACGATTGGGATCGTTGAAGACCCTCTGACAGCAGCAGTAGTGGTGGCGGCAGTGGCAGAAGCAGTTACGGTAGATGCGAAGGCAGCGGCGGCAGTGTTGGAATTGGTTGAAGTAGAGGACGTCATCTCCAAATGGTGAAGTTTGGCTACTGTAATCTCCAAATCTCCAAAGATGAGATATTGTACTGTTCCTTTATTACAAAAATAAAGGAAAAACTCCTCCCAAATAAAGGTTATAATATTGTCTTGCGATTGTTAGAAAATAATTGGGAAGAGAAAAATAAAATAATATTCTGGGAAAGAAAAATGAAGATTACAGTAGCTCTAAACAACAAATCTCAAAAGCTATTCTATTACAAAATATAATAGAATAAAAATGGTGGAAAAGTTGAAGCTGAGTCGAGCAAATAGTCCACTTTTCGCAAGACAATATTACGCCCTGATAGTGCTCTCGGTAAGGCGTATTGTCTCCAAAGATAAAACGGCTTTCGTCTCGGTGGTGGCTGCACCGCGAACCAAGATGATTGTTGTGAATGATGTGGGTGACCCTCTCGTGTATCATGTGTAATGCATGGAGACCACTTATACATAGATCAAATCCACTTAATGTCCATTCATGGCAATTAAGCCACACAGATCGATCAACAGATCGATCTCACAGATTGATATCAAAATAAGCCCCAGGACAGCAGACCGGCACGCGCCAAATGGTCCTTGACCCAACTGAAAAAGATTATGCTTTTATGGTTTGGCTACAATTATAATATGAGTTAAGATGTTTTGACATACCTTTCGTGAATATGCAATATCACTAATTACCGTTTGAATTAATAAACTTATTAAATAATTTCATGAAAGACTTATATGTCATCCTACCAAAATTTAATTACGTACCTAAATTATTCTCTTTGAAAAAAATGACCCTTCCATCAATACAACCATAATATTGCTAAAATAAGCTAAACCTATATCTTTCATTTCCCTTATATATAAATTTTCATTCCAAATCACCCTTTGAAAAACACCACAGCATTTAAATTCTCTTAGCTATTACTACGATTTAATCATCTCGTTGCAAAAGCAAAACAAAAATAAAATGGAAACACCTCTCATTTTAGCACCCTTGCTACTCATTAGATTATCAATGGTCAATGGCAATATACATTCCACATTTCGAGTTTATGTTACTGATATTATGAGTGGGCCGAATGTGGACACCGTGTATGAAGTGGCTTGGGCCACTATTACAGCCACTTCTCCCACAGGCTTTGACACAAGTTTTGTGATTGATAGTACCATAACTGTTGGACCCAGTCCGAACTCGCAGAAGTTGGGCCAATATCAAGCGTTTGCCATCAGATCTGACCTCAATGAAGAGGCAAGCATCGTGGACTCCACCTTTCTCTTCACTGCCGGTAAGTACAAAGGGAGCTCACTCACCATCGTCGGACGCAGATCATTATTCGGAAAAAATCAGGAGATTCCAATCGTCGGAGGCACTGGTATTTTTCGGTTGGAGCGTGGCTACACAATTAGCAACCTTTACTGTTATGATCCCAAAAACAATATCTATATCTTCATATATGATTTCTGTAATGTTTGACTCGGTATCTTTTACTAAAATATTGTAATAAATGGAATTAAACTTCTTATATAATAAAATTAAATAATAAAATATATTTTATCTGTCTTATTATTATTGACATGTATTTATTTTTGAAGTTCATAATTATGGATTTGTTTTGAAAAATAGCAAAAATCAACTATGAACCAAATGTTTTTTTACACAATATTCTTATTTCATGTGTTAAAAAAAACAATTCGAAAATATTTATATAATTACGTTTGATTTATTTATAAAATATTTTAAAAACAATAGTCATATTATTCGAAAGCACTAGCTACGGCGTGGCGAGTCGTGTTTAACAGAATTGCTACTAAGATGGAATTGAAGAAGAGAGGGGTGTTGACGACTAATATGTCGACCTCTTGTCCTATCTGAGATAACGTTGAGGAGACGACTAATGATGTGTTTATCGAATGTAGAATTACGTGGTTTTTGTGTAGTCGTTGCTTGGAGTGGATTGACATTCAGGCTACTTGTTGTGAATTGTGAGGAAATTATTAACATACAGAAGATGGATATGTTGGGAGGAGAGGAGCCAAGAGAGTTAGATATGGTGGTGGCCGAGATGAGGAAGAAGAAGGGGTTGTTTGAATTTAGTCAAAGAATTTAGTTTTGATAATCTGAGTTATAAACTTGTATGGTGATGAGTTGGGCTTTGGTATTTTTGTTTATGTTGGGCTTTGGTATTTTTCCTATATTGCTATGTAAAGCCTTTTGGCTATATTATCAGTAGGAAATGAGAAAATGAGACATGAGTATTATTATCCAATTCCTTCTTCTTCAATTTCTCTCTCTCTCTCTATATTTCCATTTATCTTCTTTCTATCTTCTCCTCCAAGCAACTTTTGAATACACAGTCAATGGAACAGTAAAATAATATACAAATTCTAGCTATTACATAACACTACTCTTCCAAGCAATCATGGATAATTTCATTTAGTTTTGCTTCTTGGCTAAAGGTACTAAGCTAAAACACATTATTATGGCTACTATTTGGGAATGTGTGGTGTGGATAATTTGAAAGAGTAGGAATGAGATTGTATTTAATAATGGAGATTAGAATGTTGATAAAATGATGGAGCAAATTAAATCATTTGTATGGTGTTGGCTAGCTGGAAAGAAGGTCGAGACATGTGGTGTTAGAAAAAACTTTGAATCTTGGTGCTTAAATCATCTTCTTGATATGTAGTTTTATGGCCCCATTTGGTACCCTAGATAAGGGGTGTTGGGCAGAAATAATCCCTTCTTATCTTCCATTTGGTTGCATTTTGGAATTTGTGAAGGCCCTATACTATAAACTTGGGCCCGTTCATCTTGGTTGGATATACCTTGTTTATAATCCATTGGAAGTAGGTGGTATTAATTTTATCCATCTGGAACAGTAAAAGAAGGGCTTTAATTTCAGACCAAAATACCCCTCACCCCTTTCGTTGCCTACAATCCATTGGACTCACTTCTTCGATACATCGAATAGAGGAAAGGACGAAGCGATTTTTCTCCCAATTTCTACGACGTGACGAAATCGACCTCTGCGGCGTTTGGGATTGTCTCCATCGGCGCTGCTAAATCAGGTATGATCTGAGCAAGAACCTTCTCTTCATCATCTCACCTTCTTTTCAAAATCTCATCTTCTAAAAAAGGGGACATGCTTCGCGTTTAGGTTAATCTCGGGCAACAAACACTGAAACTTGTACGATTTCTCGATTTAAAGAGGGTATTAGAGCACTGGAAATCAGGTAATATCAAATCTTTATCACTTTCTACAAAGCTTGGTTACTAATCTGAAAATTAGGGTTTACTGTGCTTGAACCTAATTTTTATTTGTAGTCTTGGATGATCTTTTGTTCCTATTTTCATTTATTATTTTTGCCCTTTTAGGTGAGTTTTGAGTAACTGACTTTCCAATTTTACTTGGAATAAACTTGCTGCTTGAACTTCATTTGTGTGAAGTTATCGACAAATATCTGCCTGATTTGGTTTTCTGATGGAGGTGCGGTGAAAACAAACAAGATATACCCTATTGAAAAGTTCTGTTAACCATGTGTTGTCTTTCATGTACAAATGTCCATATATATATGTGTCCTGATTGTTGTTTCGCATGCTTCTTATTATCCTTTTTTTGGACACAGTGGTCTGGTGATGTATGCTGACATTGGTTACAAGTATTGTTTAACTCGAGGTACCTGAGAATCATGTAGATGGGAACCATGAAGAGCAAGTCGCTGATGTAATCGACACGGTTGAGGCAAGCACTGCTTGGACAAATGCACGAGATGTACTGGCTAATGAGATGTGGGATGCATATAATGGAAACTAGATTCACTTTTCATTGTTTTTAGATGGTTGTAATGTTTGGGATTTAAAGATGAGTCACCTCTTACGTTGTATGATTGTTAAGAACGTTTTGTTTTCAAAACTTGTTATTATACCTTATAAAGCTGAGATCATATTATAATGTTTTCATAACATGTTCAGGTAAATGGAAATGATGAATGAGGATAAACTCTTCCCCGATTGTGTGTGTGGAGCAGGTAAGATGAACATCTTTACTGCCGGAACAAGAGCTGACCATCCGGGAAGAATGTACTACAAATGTCCTGTTAAATTGAAGCATAACAAGTCTTTTATGTGGTGTGATGAGTACCACAATAAATTTGATAATGGAACTACACCATCCTTTGTTTTAAAACAAAGTTGGAAGGCACCCGTGACTTCGAGCACATCGTTTGGCGAATCTAGTGGAACGATCAAAGAACACAGTGGTAATGCAAGAACACATGTTAAAACTGATTTGGAGATAGAAATTGTGTTGGGATTCATGGCCATTGTGATCTTTGTGCTTGGTATTATAGTAGGTTTAATAATTTCAAAAAATATGTAATATGAAAACATATGGTTGTAATAGGTAGACTAGTCTTTTGTAATAGCTACACTATATCTTCTCCAATTAAACTTGAGTAATACATGATTTTATGGGATGAGTTCACATGAGGGAAGAATAAAAGTAAAAAAAAGCCAATCTATGTCATTCGTGTTACACAATTTCAATAGCCATTCACAGATCTCCAAGTCCAGAGACCTCTTCAATATCCCACGTAAAAAAAGATTAACACTCTTGATTGTTCATTATGTTAGAAGTCAGAGATTGCCGGCTTCAGAGATCTCTTTACTTCTCCACGTAAAATAAATTCAGTAATCATTAATTAACAAGTCAGAGATCTCCCTGTTCAGAGATCTCTGAACTTATCCACGTAAAATTTGAATGATTGTATTCCATAACCAAAGCAATCTGTTAACTTCAATGTTCAGAGATCTCCATGTATTGCAATCTATTAACTTCCCAAAAAAAATAAAACAAGTATTATAATACAAGATAAATAACAAAAGATAGAGGAAATCAGTCATGTGAAATTTAAAATGACCTCAGTCACTTAAGAGTTGTTGCTCCATAAACAAAACAAGATTCATAGAAAAAACGAGAACATAGCATCAATGTATTCCATAAACAAAGCAAGATTCATAGAAAATAACTCTTCAAGGATCTGATCCTTGATTCTTTGATGATTCTCCCAAGTGAACGCTCCATGTATTCCAATGTTCTTGCATCTCTTTAAGGGACTGATTTTGCTGCTCCAAATACTTTTGATGAACCTTCCATTGCTCATTTTGTGTTTGCCACAAGTTATTTTGAGCGGCAATCAGTTGATTTTGAGCATCCAGGAGGTTGTTGTATTCCACAAGTTAGTAACGTGTCTTCTTTACACTTTCACGCTTATACCTGCCACCACAGGAACTTCTCTAATCAAATTTCATATAACCAACTTATACAATGCAATACTCAAGTTATACATCGTTCAAAATTTAACCAACAATTCAAATTACATTATTACATACAAAATATCTAAATTAACTTTGAATTTAGATCTAAAAAAATACCCAAAACTAAATGGCATCATGCTAAAGATTAATATCTAAATTCCCACTAAAACCGCAAATGATATAGCCATAAAGATAGTATTAAAACCACAAGACCTTCTTCCCAAAATCATGAATCAAATTCAGTTAACATACAAATAAGCCCACATAAAATATTGCTAATGAGAACCAAAAAGATGACCTAAAAATTTACGAAATAAACCGAATTTCCCGAAATCAAAAAACAGGCAGATTAGGGAACAAAAATTAGGTTTCTGAAATTTCATACAAGCGTGAATCATGGCCAACTATGATCGTTTCGTACAAAAATAATTTGTTTCGCAGCAAAGAACATACCTTTGCCCTTCAGAACGTCTTGCGTGAATTTCAGAATTTGAGACTCGCAACATCCGTTTGGTCTACAATTTGTTCTATGAAGAATTCAATATAAATTACCCAATTAGAAGAAGATGAGGGCATTTTCGGGTTTTCATAATGTTTTAAGGGACAAAATTGTATTTTTGCTGTTTAAACAAGACTATAATGAGGCCAACCAAATGCAATACAATTTTAATCTCAATCCTTTTCTTGTATACCAAATGCCCATCTTTATAAAAGTTAACTACCCATTTCCCAACACACCTTATTAATTTAATCCTATCCCACCATATCCCATCCTTCCTACCAAAGTTAACTACTCAGTTGATTAATGAGTTTGTGTTTGTATATGAATGGGTATGGTTGTTATGGGCGCATAAGAACTCTTATGCCTGTATTAATAAAATTTTCTCTTTTCTAAAAAAACAATTTGATGGCACGCATTAAAATTATAAAAGAATATTAAAAAAATCGTTATCATGTAATTTTTGGTCCAAGGAGAAAAAAAAAATAATAGAGATGGAAAGACACTCATGATCATGCATACATGGCTGGTAAGATAATAACTAGTTTCAACTTCGTCTAATTATTTTGGACTTTAGATATTTAGTTAGTTCGTTATGAATTAGATAAATTGATTACATGAAAAACTTAAATGTCATCCTCCCAAACTGCACTTATACACCTAAATTATTCTCTTTAGAAAAAGTGATCACATTTCATAAATACAACTATACAAGTTATACAACCATAAATTATTACATTCTTAACTTTTCCAAAACGAACCATATTACTTACATATGCCCCTTTTTCTTTTTCAAAAAATGCTCACTTCCAATTACCTCTAAAAAGAACCACCACATTTTAATTGTGAGTACTCTTTCGTCCCGCTAAATGTGATCATGTTTTCTTAATGGGTCGTCCCACTAAAAGTTGTCACTTTCCAAAAATGAAACAATTTTACCTTTAAAATACATCACTCCTACTTTTCTAAAACACAACATTTTATTTTCTTAAACTCCATGCCGAATTTCTTGTGACCGCATTTAGTGGGACATAGGGAGTACCATTTTACATTTAATCATCTAACGCAACCTTCCGAGCTGTCGTGTAGGACCTAGACCTGCGGATCCTTAGGTCGAACACCTTCATGCACTTGCAGATAGGCGAGCCGTTTTCGTTAGCAAATTCCATACAACCCCATTCTTTGTAGTCGTCGCATCGGTTATTGGGCGATTACCAAAACATATTCCATATCTTGCTCGACGGAATCCAAATGAATCTCTACAAAAATTAAATAGCAATTACAAAAATATTATAAGTTGGTAATTTGTTTTGTCAAATATCTATACAATTTCATACGAATTTTAATAAGGGATATTGATTTTAAAATACTTGAATTTTCACGTTTTATTAAATTTAACATGAATTTTATAATATTGTTTAAAATACATGAATTTTACTACTTACTCGATTTTTGAAATAACGTTGACTTTACACAAAAATCGTAACATGAATTTTTCACGTTTTATTAATTTTAACATGAATTTGAAACATTGTTTAAAATACATGAACTTTAGTACTTAGTCGATTTTTGACAAAGTTCACTTTACCCAAAATCTGGAATTATAATGTGGATTTTAAATTATTAATATTTTTCCTTTACTTCAATTATTAATTATTTAGAATTTAAGATTGATTACTCGACTCCATAAGTCAGGGAGTGGCGGAAATGAGTGGTAGAGGTCAGGAAGCTGAACAAGCGCTCCAGAATCTGATTTGGCTCCTACTCCCCCCCTCTCGCAGTGGCGTGTGACTACGACACCGCCGTATTCCACTTTCGCGGCCCCACCACCCGCCTCAACTTTCCCGAGCATGTCCTCGAGTACGGCGTCGCCATCTCACCTCTCGATATGCAAACAACGTGTAATTCGAAGGGATTATGATGCAAGTTTGTGATTAAATTTAGTTTCTTAATGAAGTTGATTGGTTTATCTTGAGTAGCTATCCATGTTGATTTGAATATTTTCATGAATATATCAAAAAGATTATTTCAGGAAAATGAATATTTAGATAATATGTATGTTCGTATTTAATAATTGTGAATATGATATATTCTTAAATGCTAAATAATTAATAATTGAGATATTTTTTTATTTTTTAAAATGAATGATTGAGACATTTTCTTATTTTTCACGTAAGTATATATATATATATATATATATATATATTGATAAATAGAAAATGAATAATAACATTTTAAATGCATGCAACATGAGTAGTGAACAGAATAACATATTTGGTGATATTTTACGCTAGTAGGAGTTCATGCTTATACTTGTGCTTATTAAGCAGAAGATAAAAGGAGCAGTAATATTTTGGAGTTTTCTTAAGCAGAAGATAAAAGGAGCAGTAATATTTTGGAGTTTTCCCTCAACAGTGTTGTATATACATAAATATATGTGGCTAACACTACTTTTATTACTATATATAACAGTTGGATACCAATATGGACACATACATGTGTCTATATATATATATATATAGGACTATTTTCGGTCTCAACGAGAGCATAACTTAACATGTCAACCATTATTAATGTGGTAATGTCACATTAATATACGAGTCACTATAATTTTTATTTTTTATTTTTATTAAATAATATTAAACTATACTTTAATCAATAAATTATAGTCAAAAAGTAAGCATTAATAAATATTTTATTAAAAATTTAATATCTATCTACGAGACATGCTATATCGTTCGCGAGCGTATTAATTAACTCCGTCCGTCGCGAACATACAAGAATTTTCGTACATATAAATTAGACTTTAGGCGCACCTATATAACAATCTTTTGCACATACATAAAATAAGTACTATAGAATATAAATAACACCCAAATTTATTACAGTCTTTTTCGCACATAGGCAACAATTTTAAATTGTTATGTATAGTTTATTGGAATAATTTGTATTTTACATTTAAGTGTATATATATATAGTTTATTGGAGAATTTTACATTTAAGAGAAACTAAAAAAGATTATGCTTTTATGGTTTGGCTACAATTATAATTTGAGTTAAGATGTTTTGACATACCTTTCGTGAATATGTAATATCACTAATTACCGTTTGAATTAAAAAACTTATAAATTAAGTAACATGTAATTAATAATGTGTTAAATTATATACAGTTATTATAAAATAGATAAATTTTGGCACGCATATTTATGACCAAAATTTGATCAACTTTGCACGGGCCGGATATTAGCTCGGATTGATCGATGATCATGCATGTTTGGATACTGATTATTCATGTTGAGATTAGGATTAATTCATCTAGTTTATATAGATATATAGTTAGGTAGTTATGAATTAAATAAATTAATTGCATGAAAGACTTATATGTCATCCTCCAAAGTTTAATTACATACCTAAATTATTCTCTTTGAAGAAAATGACCATCCCATTAATACAATCATAATATTGCCAAAATAAGTTAAATCTATACCTTTCCTTTCCCTTATCTATAAATTCTCATTCCAAATCACCCTTTAAAAAACACCACAACATTTAAATTCTCTTAGCTATTACTACCATTTAATCATCACGTTGCAAAAGCAAAAGAAAAAAGAAAATTATGGAAACACCTCTCATTTTATTACTCTTTGTACTCCTTAGTTTATCAATGGTCCATGCCAATACACGTCCCACATTTCGAGTTTATGTTACCGATATTCTAAGTGGGCCGAATGTGGCCACCGTGTATGAAGTGGCTCGGGCCAATTATACGGCCACTTCTCCCACAGGCTTCGGCAAAACTTATGTGGTGGATAGTCCCATAACTGTTGGACCCAACTCGAACTCGCAGAAGTTGGGCAAATGTCAAGGGCTCGCCATCAGATCCGACCTTAAGGAAGAGACCATCACCATAGAACTCACATTTCTCTTCACTGCTGGTAAGTACAAAGGGAGTTCCCTCACCGTCGTTGGACGCAAATTAATATTTGGAAAAGATCAGGAGATCCCAATCGTCGGAGGCACTGATTTTTTCCGGTTGGCCCGTGGCTACATACTTAGTAGCCTTTACTCTTATGATCCCAAAAACAATATATATATCTCCATGTACGATATATATGATGTTTGACTCGGTATTTCTCGCTAAAATATTATAATAAAGAAACTAAACTTCTTATGTAATAAAATTAAATAATAAAAGATATTTTATCTGTTTTATTATTATTGGCGTGTATTATTTTTGAAGTCCATAATTATTGATTTGTTTTGGAAAACATAAAAAATTAACTATGAACCATTTTTTTTTTTGTTTTTTTTTTTACACAATATTCTTATTTTATGTGTTAAAAAACAATTCAGAAATATTTATATAATTACTTATGATTTATTTATAAAAGATTTTAAAAAATAGTAGTCATATATAATCAAAAATTGATGGCATGAATTAAAATTATGAAATAAAAAAAAATCGTTATAAAGCGAGTGGAATGGAACTTTGCACGGGACGAATATCATCTTGGATCGAAAAGTTGTGATTTTTGATCCAAGAAGAAAGAAAGAATAAAGATTGAATAGAGATGGAGAGAGACTCATGATTATGCATACATGGCTACTAAGATAATCACTAATTTTAACTTCAACTATTTAGTTTGGACTACACTTATACACCCAAATTATTCTCTTTAAAAAAAGTGATCAAATTTTATTAATAAAATCATAAATGATTACATTCTTAACTATTCCAAAACAAACCAAATTACTTACATATCTCCTTTCTCTTTTTCTATAAATTCTCATTTTAAATCACCCCTTAAAAAGCACCACAACATTTTAATCTCATAGCTAGCTAGTACTCCCATTTAATCATCTCGTTACAAAAACAAAAATAAAATAAAATAACATTATGGAAAAAAAAAAAAAAACTCAACATTTTAGTACTACTCATTTGTTTATCAACGGTTGGCAAAAGTCTCATCCAAATACAAGATACAAAAACTTTAACCCTTTTAATGTTTCGAGTATATATTAAAGATATTCTTAATGGGCTGAATACAACCGTGTATTAGATAGCTCCGGCCAACATCACATCCACTTCTCCCACAACATTCGACGTAGTTGTTGTGGTGGATGGTGTCATAACTGCTGGGCTCGACTCAAATTTGCAAAAATTAGGTCGGTAATCAAGGGTTCACCATCAACTCCGACTTCAACGACAATCACCGTCGAATTAAACTTTCTCTTCACAGCTAGTAAATACAAAGGGAGCTCACTCACTATTGTCGGTCGCATGTTTGAGAATGGTCGCATGTTTGAGAATGATCAGAAAATTACGATTGTCGACGACAACAAATTTTTTCGTTTGGCGAGTAGCTACACTATTAACAATCTTTACTCTTATGATCTTGTAACAAATACCTATTTTTTTATATATGATTTATATATTGTTGGACTCGGTAAATTTCACTAATAAATATGGAACTAAAGTTCTTATGTAATAAAAATGGTTAATATACCATAATACTCATTCTTCAAACAAATTAGTAAATAATAGTAACTTAAACTAAAACAAGTTAATTATAGTCGCTTTTTCTATAAATTTATGGTTAATAAGAGTATGATAATTTTTTGTTGTGTTCGTGTAATCACACAACCAAAATTCTAGCATAATAAGATAATTACACGACCACAACGAGTTGTTGTGCCTAGGGTTCATGCGATGGTTGGCGAGGGTGGTTCGGCAGCAGAAGGTGAAGGAGGTCAGGTTGAGAAGTTGACTGTGTGGGTGAGCAAGTGATTTGGTTGAGATGGGTTTGCAACGTAATGGGACGCGTGTGGTGTTTTGGTTAATGGTGAAGACTTATGTGGCAATTCAATTGAGTAGTACAATATTGTATTTTTGCCCATATAAGTTTAAGATATTATTTTTATTTCCAAAAGTCCTTATTAGGGCAAAGTTGTTGTGAGTGGGGAAGGAATGAAAAAAGTATTCTCTTTCTTCTTTCCAATTCTCTTTCTTCCTCTTTCTCTTATTCGATATTTCTGGGAATTACAACACATAATTGTTCATTGAATGTCTAGCATTACTGTTACATTGGAAACACACAAATATATTGGAAAGGCGTAGCATAACAGTTGGTATCAGAGCAGACGATTGGGACACATGGCGGAAGGCACCAGAACGAAGGAGTTGCTGGAGTCTCACAAACATTTGGAACGAGCACTGCAAGAAGAAACCATGAAAAGAGAAGCATCTGAGATCAAGTTGCAGGAACAAATAACCGGTATTTTTGATAAGGTAGATGGAATTCAAGATACCTTGGGTAAATTGCAATTGCAGCTATCACACATGGCTAGAGGGAAGGGATCCATCTTGGGCCCTTATAGTGAGGAATCCAGTGGTGATAATACAACGGGATTTAAGAATAAGTCTGGTATAGTGAATCCATTACCTAAGGTGGATTTTCCTAGGTTTGATGGTACTAACCCTAGGTCTTGGATGCTAAAATGCCAAAATTATTTCTCCCTAATCCCTAACATTCCTGATATGCAAAGAGTTAAGTTGGCTACTATGCACTTTGATGGTAGGGCTGATTTATGGTACCAAAATGTTGCAAGTAAACATCCTGAACTGAGCTGGACTAGCTTTGTTGGGCTGGTTTCTGCAAGATTCGAGGACTTAAAGGATGCTCGAATCATTGGAGAGTTTAACAAGCTGACTCAACAGGGTAACTATCATGACTATGTTAGCAAATTTGAAGAACTTAGGGCTTGTCTTACACTCACAGGCAAGGCTGATTTCTCTGAGGAGTATTTTGTGGCTAGCTTTATTAGTGGCCTGAATTATGAATTGCAGTCAGCAGTTAGGATGTTCCACCCCACCACTGTTGAGGAAGCTATTGAGTTGGGCATGGAGCAGCTTAATACATTGGAGGCACTATCAAAAAGGATGAAGAATGCAGCCAAGATAAGCTATCCAAATCAGGGAATGAGGAAGTCTGATAGTGTTTCCCAGACACCCTCCAAGGGTTTGCAAGTACCAGGTAAACCACCCTTCAAATACCTCACATCAGCTGAAATGAACGCAAGAAGGGAACAAGGGCTATGCTACAACTGTGATGAGAAGTATTTACCTGGTCACAGATGCAAGCAACGGATATCTTATTTGATCATGACAGAACAGGAGGAAGAATCATTGTGTGACTTGTTCAAACCAGAGAGTGAGGAGCTGGAGTCGAATAAGGAGGCTGTGGAAGAGATTCAGTTGACACTTAGCACCTTAAAGGGAGAAGGAGCAGTCACTACTATGAGGATTTTGGGAGAAGTGGAAAAACAAAGGATTAACATTTTAATTGACACAGGTAGTACTATCAGTTTCCTAAATGAAGCGACTGCTAGTAACCTGGGTTGCAACCCCTCAGAGGTTCCTCCAATGCTTGTTAAGGTAGCAAATGGAAATAATATGGTCAGTTCAAAAAAGGTGAATGGGTTTAAGTGGAGAATGCAACAACATGTGTTCCATTTTTCCCCAAGAATTCTGAATATTGAGGGGTGTGATATGATTTTGGGGGGTGATTGGCTCAAGGCTTGCACTCCAGTTGAGTTTGACTATGATAAGATGGTGATAGGGGTGACATGGAGTGGTAAACGTATTAAACTACAAGCTCTAACTGAAAAGGGCCACTGCCATTGGATTTCAGGACCAAGCTTGAGTTTGTTGTTAGCTAAGAATTATGACCATATTGAGGAACTATTCTGGATTAAAGCCAAGGAAGATAGGGTGGAATATGAATCTGTGTGGAAAGCTATACTTGATGACTACGCTGATGTGTTTGAAGAACCAAGGGAACTGCCCCCATCAAGGGGTGCTGAGCATAAGATCATCCTCAAACCAGGGAGTGTTTCTAAACAGCAATACCCTTATAGGGTGTCCCATGACCAGAAGACTGAGATAGAGAAAATAGTGAAGGAGTTGTTGGACACCGGGCTGATACAACATAGTACTAGTCCATTTGCATCTCCAGTACTTCTAGTTAAGAAGAAGGATGCTACTTGGAGGATGTGTGTTGACTATAGGTACTTGAACAGTATGACAGTCAAGCATAACTATCCAATACCTGTGATAGAAGAGCTATTAGATGAACTACATGGAAGCAAACTCTTTTCTAAGATTGATCTCAGATCAGGGTATTTTCAGATTTTAATGGACCCAACCCACAGATCCATGACAGCTTTTAGGACTCATCATGGCCACTATGAGTTCTTGGTCATGCCCTTTGGCCTATGTAATGCTCCCGCTACGTTTCAGTCCCTAATGAATCAAGTTTTTGGCCCTTACCTAAGGAAGTTTGTTTTAGTATTCTTTGATGATATTTTGATTTACAGCAAAGATGCTAAGGATCATTGTGAGCACTTAGCAATTGTTTTGGACTTACTCAGGTCACACAAGTTGTATGCTAAAAGGAGTAAGTGTAGTTTTGGACAGATGCAGATGAGTTTTTTGGGACACCTTATTTCAGAACAAGGTGTCTCAACTGACCCGGAGAAGATTGCAGCCATGACAGGCTGGCCAACGCCAACAAACCTAAAGCAATTGAGGGGATTCCTGGGGCTCACTGGTTATTACAGAAAATTTGTTAAAAATTATGGTGTCATCAGCATGCCCTTGACCCTACTACTTAAGAAGGGAGTTTTCCTATGGAACCTAGAAGCAGAGGAAGCATTTCAGTCACTGAAATAAGCTATGACTACAACTCCAGTTTTAGCTCTACCAAATTTTACAATTCCTTTTGTGTTGGAAACAGATGCTAGTGGGACAGGTATTGGAGCAGTTCTAATGCAGAGGGGAAGGCCTATATCTTTCCTCAGCAAACAGCTTAGCCCCAGAAACCAGGCTCTATCAGTATATGAGAGAGAGTTCTTAGCTATTATCTTGGCTGTTCAAAGGTGGAGGCACTATTTACAGGGGCATAGGTTTATTATCAAAACTGATCAACAAGCCCTGAAACACATTCTGGATCAGAAGATAACAAATCCTATGTAACAGAAATGGGTGATCAAACTCTTGGGGTATGACTATGAGATATTCTATAAAAAGGGAAGTGAGAATAAGGTTGCAGATGCTCTATCTAGACAAGAACCACAAGAAGCTGAGGCTGTGGCTATTACAACTTTGAGCCCTACTTGGATGACACAGATTATTAATAGCTACAAGGATGATCCCTTCTTGGAAAGGATACTGCATCAGAAACTGATACAGTCCCACACTCTACCTAATTGGGAATTAGTGGGGGACTATTTGAAATTTAGAGGAAGGGTTGCTGTGGGAATTTCTACTACCTTGAGACAAAATTTGATAAAAGAAATGCATGATAGTGGTTATGGTGGCCACTCTGGAGAAAAAGGAACTTATGAACGGCTGAGAAGGGTTTTCTACTGGCCTTCTATGGTCAAAGATGTACAGGAGTGGGTTAAAAGTTGTGAGGAGTGTTGTAGGAGTAAGGCTATGGCAGGTCCATATCCTGGCCTACTACAGCCTTTATCCATTCCCAGTCAAGCATGGACACATGTTACCATGGACTTTATTGAAGGGCTACCAAAATCCCAAGCCAAGGATGTGATTTTGGTAGTAGTGGACAGACTCACTAAGTATGGCCATTTTGTGCCACTGTCCCATCCTTTCACGGCTCAATCTGTGGCTAAGTTATTCTTAGACCACATTTATAAACTACATGGTTTACCTATTAGTATCTTAACTGATAGAGACAAGGTGTTCACTAGTGGATTCTGGAGGGAATTGTTTAAGGGAATGGGAACAACGTTGGATATGACTTCAGCTTACCATCCTCAATCAGATGGTCAGACTGAGAGAGTCAATCAATGTGTTGAAACCTATTTGAGATGTATGGTGCATCACAATCCAAAACAGTGGGCTCAGTGGCTATCTTTAGCTGAATTTTGGTATAACACTAATTATCATACCGGACTCAAAGCTACCCCCTTTGAAGCCCTCTATGGTTTCAAACCCCCACTTCATACTGTAGAGCAATTTTTGCCATTACAGAACGCTGAAGTAAAGGATGTACTCAGTCTAAGAAGGCAAATGATGCAGGAATTGAAGGAGAATTTGCTTTTGGCTCAGAATAGGATGCGTGTTTATGCTGATAAACACAGGGTTGAGAGAGAATTTGAAGTTAGAGATTGGGTTTTCCTAAAGCTTCAACCTTTTCGCCAGAACTCTGTTCAACTGCGAAAGAATGTGAAGATTTATGCTAAGTTCTATGGACCTTTTAAGGTGTTAGAGAAGGTGGGTAAGGTTGCTTACAGACTAGACTTACCTGTTGGATCTCGAATCCACCCTGTTTTTCACGTTTCTCTTCTTAAGAAATTCATTGGCTCCAAGGTCAACCCATCGGTGGAACTTCCAATCGCTGATCAAGATGGCGTTTTTGTGGTCACTCCATCTAGAATTCTGCAAGAAAGGGTGGTGGTTAGGGCAAATCGGTCGATTAAGCAGGTTTTGATTCTTTGGAACCCACCATCTGATAATGTTACCTCCTGGGAGGATTATTCCTTTGTTCGAAAGAAATTTCCATTCTTTGATCCTTGTGGTCAAGGATCTTCCGAAGGGGGGAGTACTGTTGTGCCTAGGGTTCAGGCGATGGTTGGCGAGGGTGGTTCGGCAGCAGAAGGTGAAGGAGGTCAGGTTGAGAAGTTGACTGTGTGGGTGAGCAAGTGATTTGGTTGAGATGGGTTTGCAACGTAATGGGACGCGTGTGGTGTTTTGGTTAATGGTGAAGACTTATGTGGCAATTCAATTGAGTTGTACAATATTGTATTTTTGCCCATATAAGTTTAAGATATTATTTTTATTTCCAAAAGTCCTTATTAGGGCAAAGTTGTTGTGAGTGGGGAAGGAATGAAAAAAGTATTCTCTTTCTTCTTTCCAATTCTCTTTCTTCCTCTTTCTCTTATTCGATATTTCTGGGAATTACAACACATAATTGTTCATTGAATGTCTAGCATTACTGTTACATTGGAAACACACAAATATATTGGAAAGGCGTAGCATAACACGAGTCTTTATTATGTTCGTATAATCACACGACAAAGATGATAACATACTAAAGAAATTACACGGGCACAACAAGTTTCGCTCGTGTAATCACACGATCAATTTTCGTGTAATCACGTGATTAAGTTCAGGTAAATGGATGGTAATTTTGTAAGTGTGATTAATTTTTAGTTTTTTTTTTTTTGAGAAGTGGCTAAATGAAGGGTAATTTTGTAAGTGTGATTAATTTTTAGTTTTCTTTTTAAAAAGTGACTAAATATGAGCATGCCCCCTAATAAAAATGATGATAAAATATAGTTTATTGATCTGTTTAGGAAAATGAAAAAAATAAAAATTTAAAATTAGTAGTCCTATATATATTACGCACGTTTAATAAAATTATTTCTCTGATGTACTAGATTAATTTAAATAATTGTTTAGGCAACTTAATTTAGAAATAAAGCTAGCCAAACAATTATTCATGTGATGGAAATATTGTGGGTTAGTTTTCGTTGCATTATATATGATTATTTAATTATTTTTTTCATTTATGTTTACAATTTATATAAATAGTTTATGTACCCGTGCTAAATAATCTTAAACTTTGTCCTCAATATTTTTGTATCAAATTACGACGTACCAGTTGTTGAAGCGTTGTTGAAGAAGCCGAGCTCAAATTCATGCGCGGGGGAGACTAATAAAGTGTGGTCATTGGTGAGGAGTTGGGCGGGCGATCAGGTTCAGAGAGTGAATGTAATCTAACAACTTCCTAGAAACAAAGAATGATCACACACAGAAGAACTAAAACTAATGCCAATAAAACATCCACGTCAAGCTCTGCACCGACTCCCTTCTAGTTATAGATCGTCAATATGACTGCTCCATCAAGAACACTTGTTAATGGATAAGGAACACCAGACACCGCGGCGGAAGTGGTGGTGCTCCCGTAATTGTCGTTATTCAGGTATGTTTTTGAGGGGTTGGGGGTTAATTATGACATGTGGAATTTAGGAGTTCTTTGTAATGTCCTCTTTCGACAAACATCAATGTTTATTCTTTATTTTTTAAACTATATTGACTTTATATTTTTCGGAGTTTTTTTTTTAAATCACGATTTTTTTATCATTTTGTTAATGTTATACGACTTTTAAAAAATTTAATCTCATTTTTAAAACTTTTGCAATTAAATTTTTCTGCGTCCAAAATTTAAGGGGATGCGAACGTATGATCATATTAAGCTTTTAATTTATAATAGAAACTGAGATACGTTTATTGTAAAAAAAAGTGTTTAGATTTGCGAAATTTAAAAAAAATAATATTATGAGCTGGTAATTTGTTTTGTCAAAAATATATACAATTTCATACGTTTAATAGTTAAAAGTGATATTAGGTAATAAACATTTTCTATATTTGTATTTGAATATTTAATTGTAGGTTCCTATAGATGTTATAAGGTTTTAATGCATTACATTAATCTCATTCATTCATTAATCTATAATCAATTAATAAGAATAATTTAATTTAATTTACATATTTTTTAATATTATAAGAATGTGATTTTTTAATGAAAATTAATTTATAGAGTAGATTACGATCATTTAATTATTAAAATAAATAATTAAAATATTTTCTTAATTTTCAATCGTATTGATGCTTTGTTACATGAGCCGGTATATATATATATTTATATATATTGAAAAATAAAAAATGAATAATACTCCATCCGTCCCAATAAACATGACACAAAACTTTTGGATACAATTATTAAAGAGAGTATATAAAGTAGTGTAAAAGTGATAAAAGTGGTAGGTCCATACCTTTTTGAAGCATAACTTTTACTATTTTAGAAATGTGTCAAGTGTAACGTCCCAATTAGAGAATTGTATCAAATTTAGTGGGACGGAAAAAGTAATAAATAACTTTAAATGCATGTCGCATGTAGAGTAAGGGAAATAACATGTCAATGAAAATTGAGGGGTCAATTTTTTCTTGGAATAGCAACATGTACAAAAGATATTACTCTCTCCATTCATTATGTCATTTGATTATAATAATACATCAATTAAATATAAAATAGAACTAATAAAATGAGATAGAGAGAGTATTAACTTTGGGTGTTAGAAGATTAATTCATAATACACACGGATAAATTATTCCCTAAGAATAGTATACAACCATTTTTTTTTTCTTTTCATCTTATTTTTTAATTGCACTTTGACACACACGCAATTTGGGTTTACATTTTAATTAGAACTAGTATTTTTACAACTGCACGGGAAATTATTTTTGCAGTATATAATTTCATCATTTTAAAATATAGATAATTTTATTAACGTTTAATAAAATCAAACAATCCAAATCAAAGTTATCTTATTATATATGATAAGTATTAAGCCTACATATTATATTTTTAAAGATTATAAATAAGTTATTATATACTCCATCCGTTTTATAAAAACATATACCATTTAAATCTTTGATGCGATACAAATTTTAACAAAATGTAGTTGAATTGAGTGTTATTAAAACTGAGACTCACAAAAAAATGTTATTAAGTATTAAAATATAGTTAATTTAAATGGTAGTGTGTTAGGACCCACAAAAATGTGTTATTAAATGTTAAAATATAATTGATTTGAATGATAATGGAGATTGAGACCAAAAAAAATGTTATTAAACGTTAAACCATATCCAAAAATAGAAAGTGGATGTTTATGTGGAAGATAATAAATTTGCAAAAGATGTATCTTTTTAAAAAATGAAATGAGTATTAGTTTCTCTTTTTAATGTAACAAAAACATAAAAAATTGCTTATTACATATTATTCGATTTAAAGATTACCTAATTAATTTAGGGTGCGTATTTTCTAATTTTTTTAAGTTGCAATTCGACTTCAAAATATTTAATTAGTTTTTTTTTTTGCACATATGTGAAATATATTTCTTATTTACATTTTATTAAGTTTATAATGGTTTATTTAATACAAATTTATTTAATGATTTATTGAGACTATTCATTTCCCCACTCCCCACTACCTAATTATTATCTATTTAATGAATTTATTAATTTTTATTATTTCTAATTAACTATATATAATACTAACTTATATTTAATGATAATAAATTATATATTTATAATCAAAATAATGAATATAATTTTATAAATTAAATTAAAGAAAATTAATTATTGATGATATGAAAAAAATTTAAAAAATAATAAATATAACTATATTTGAATATTTTTTTTATTCATTTATTGTGTCATAGTTTAAGATAAAATAAAATGAAAAAATGAAAAGACAATAAAATAGATATACTAAAATTATACATATTTTTCATTAATTATAAAATAATAAATAAAACTTTAAATGGAATTAAAAAAAAATTATTATTGATAATTTGAATAAAAGAAAAATTAAGAAATATAGATATAACTATATTTGTATCCACATTTTTATTCATTTCTAATGTCATAACTTAAGAAAAATAAAAATGAGAAGTGAAAAGATAATAAGGTAAATATAATAAAAATATTAATTATATATAATTTCATAAAATATGTAAATTAATAAAATAAGAAATATGATTTTATAATAAAATTAAAAAAATTCATTATTGATAATATTAATAAAAGAGAAAATAAACATATGAAGTCAAAAGATAATAATGTAAATATAATAAAAAGAACAAACACATTTATTTCATAAAATATATAAATATAATTTTATTATGAAATTAAATAAAATTAATTATTGATAATATGAGAAAAAATAAAAATGAATAGTTAAAAACCACTAATCTAAATAAAATAAAAGAGAAAGGGTAAAATGAAAAAAGAAAGTGGCAAAATGATTTTGCTTTTATATATATATATAGATGTGATATGATGCTTTTTATTATTTATATGAAAAAATTATTGCAGAAATTATATGTATATTCTTGATTAATAAGTTATATTTTATCCTAAATGAAACATCATTTTTAATTTTATTCTTTACATGTGAAAAGTTAAAATAGTGAGAATTATATGTATAGATGATTGATAGAATGAAAAATGAAGTTCGAAAATAACTTATTTTCCCAATTATGAATAATTACTTAATTTTAAGAAAAACCTCATATTTTCGTTCAAGTATTTACATGAAAGTTGATGCCAAAGATTCAAACTCCCCAACTTTCAAGTAAGATTTCATTGAAATTTTACATTTCAATTTATTTATTTATTTACATATGTTTATATTTATGATCACAAATTCATTTATGATTAAAATACAATCAAACAACTCTTATCATCGTGGAATAAAGACAAAGACAGGTGCAAGGAGGATAATATCGTATTTTCACTTAAAAAAAGTTGAGGTTGTAAGGAAATCCATTGAATTCCAAGAGAGAGAGCAGTTGTGCGCTAATTTCATACAAGGAAAAGGGTTTCACTTACGTCGTTTCTTTCTCTTTCGATTTCTCACTCTCTCCTAAATTATTTATCAAAATCCATTACTCCACTTGAACCCTCTTCTTTATCTTTCCCCCTTTCTCTCCACACTTGAATTTTGCCCGCGGATTTCTCTCTCTCTTCTACGAGGTCAACAATTCTACTTCATCTCGTCTCTTTATCTATGCATACATGGGATATATATATGTATTTGTGTCTCTGTGTGTGTATCCACTTGTCTGTATGCTGTGTGGGTCGTCTCGTTGTCTGGGAACTTAAATCGTTATTAGGGTTGAGTTTTCTGGAACATTTTATTCTTCTTGCTTGCTATTTCAATCTTATTGGTTTGTGAAATATGAGTTTTTAGGAGCTCAAGCGCCGAGCTTTTATTGAGTTGTTGGTGTTGGGACCCCCTACACCATTCTGAAATCGAATTCTGCTCACTCCTGTGCCACTAGTTTTCAGGAGGTGCTAGAAGCTTTAGTTTGTTAGGTTATTCTTGTTTGGGGGTATGTGTGGAGGTACTCTAGAAAATGATTTTAGTATCCCGGAACCGTTCGTGATGGTTATGTGTCTCTCTTTCTTTTGGTACTATCAATATTAGTTCTACTAGTATGCTTAAGGTTATCTTCTGGTAGTGCAGTCAGGGAAGTGGCCTACTCTTTGGAATTGCATATAGCTTTTTTCTTTTGCAGCATTTTTTGTAACTGGCTTCTATATGTTTTGTACTTTTCAGATCTTATCGGATCACAAGGGAGGCTCTGAAGCCTTTAGGGAGGTCTTCTGATTGATAAGCAAAAAAGGAAATATACTGCTCAAAAGTTATTTCATGACCTTTTGACATTTTAATGATGTCAGGGTTGATAAATGTACTAGCCCATCCATCGCAAGTTCTATGATTGCATTACATATTGCATGATATTAGATTATTTGAATTGCCTTTTAAAATAATTATTGTCGTTGGTGGTAATGAAATAAATCATTCCAATGCATTGTGATTATTGCATTAGGTTGTTTTTTTTCCTCTTAATATGATATGCTTATTGCAAAAGTAAGCTGAAGACAACATTTGAGTACTTTCCTTTCCTCTGAAGATTTTAATATGATTCATCAGATACTTTCCTTTTTATCATGATTATATGTATGTGGTACTGAATCTGAAGTTTGTTTAGTTCAGGAGACATAGGAAATATTAATATTTCTCAATTCATTCACTGCAGTCATCATTGAACGGATCTACTTCAAGTCTTCCTGACAGCACAGGGCGTTCATATACTTCATCATTTTCTGTACAGTCTGGTGCTGGTTCTCCTGTTTTTCATCACAGTGGTGCGTTCTCTGTTGGAGTGGTCAAAGTTGTTCCCTTTTAAATATCTCTGACAACTAGCACTTTCTTCGCAGGAAATTTTCAGGGACTGCATAATCTTCATGGAAACTTTAATGTTCCAAATATGCAGGGTGCACTTGGATCGAGAAGTACAACTATGAATAATATTGCTTCAAGTGGGTTGCAACAATCTCCTGGAAACCTTTCTTCTGGGCGTTTTGCATCCAACAATCTTCCAGTTGGTCTTTCTCAGGTGCATATCCCAGTTGTAGCTATGTGTTATGTTGGAGAACTGAATTTGCATTTCAAAATCTGATAAAATAATTATGTTAATATACGTAGAAACCTCTGAAGTACTTTGGTGTGACTAATCTTCTATAAGGTGTATGCATTGGTGCTGTGGCTCAGCTGAACTTCCTGCTACTTATTTCTTTTGATTTGCAGATATCTCACAGCAATGCACATGTTCATTCAGGGATGGCCAGTAGGGGTGGTATGAATGTTATAGGAAACCAAGGATATAGTAGCAGCACTAATGGAGTTGGTGGTTCTATCCCAGGGATCCTACCAACATCTGCTGCTAATGGAAATCGGACGTCTGTTCCTGGTCTTGGTGTGTCTCCAGTCTTAGGAAATGCAGGTCAACGAATTACAAGTTCAATGGGTAGTATAATTGGTGGGGGCAACATTGGCCGAAATATTAGCTCAGGTGGAGGGTTATCTGTTCCCGGACTTGGTTCTCGCTTGAATTTATCTGCCAACAGCGGTTCTGGAAATCTAAATGTGCAAGGACAAAATAGGCTGATGAATGGTGTGCTTCAACAAGGTAATACATTGTGCAATAATAGTGCTGCTAAGTGCTAACAGGCAGTTACAGCATTTGTGATGTTTTATGTGGAACTATACTTCTTGATTGATGCAATTAAAGTTTACTTCAGCTTGCTATGCTAATATAAATGTAGTTATGCATGTTACGTGTACTGTAAAATGCTCTCTTTGGCGTTTTTCCAATCTTCAATTTGGCAATGTACAAAATGGATTTATAGCCAATGGTTTAGTTTCATGTACATGGGGGTATAAACCCTGCAATCTTGTTAGCTGGTAGAGTTTGCTCTTAACCAAATTGATGCATGTTGTGTGCTTTTAGAGTATGAGCTAAAATTTAAGGGTCCTGAAAAAGGACGGCATTGGTTGAATGATTAAAATTTCGGTTTAGAACTTAAAAATCAATTGTAATTGTGCCAGATATCTTCTGGTCCACCTTTATTATCTAAGCTGGTGATTTAGTGTTTATTTTAGAGGTAAATTATACAATTACATTTTTCATACTGAGATGATTCATATATGCTAGTACTATGTGTTTGCTTGCTGTTCAGCTTCTCCACAGGTATTGTCGATGTTGAGCAATTCCTATCCTAACGCTGGCGGTCCTCTATCTCAAAATCATGTTCAATCTATGAATAACCTTTCAAGTATGGGGATGTTAAATGACATGAATTCCAACGACGGTGCCCCTTTTGATATTAATGATTTCCCTCAGCTGAATAGTCGTCCCAACTCATCTGGAGGCCCTCAAGGACAAATAGGTAACGATGAGTCAGTTTATTTCCTATAAAACTACTTCGATCACATCCTCTGCTGATAGATGTGTTATATTTTGAAAAATTGCAGGTTCCTTGCGAAAGCAAGGCCTTGGTCCTATTGTTCAACAAAATCAAGAGTTTAGTATCCAAAATGAAGATTTTCCAGCCCTACCTGGATTTAAGGGTATGTACCTCTATTCACACTTTCATACAAAACATCTATTGTGTTTATGATATTTCTCCTTGTTTACTTACAATTCTTCATTAGACGACTTTATGCTTCAACTTTCTATCTCATATTATTCTTAATATGTTGCCAGTGCTTCTAATTAATAAAGGGAAGTTTTTATCAGCCAATAATTGTATTGCCTTATCAATTATCACCCTCTTGAAGTGTATACCTGGTTTTTGGTGGAATAGTATCCTGGAGATTCAGGGTACAGAGATTGGTCTGGATTAGGATAAAAACTACTTATTTGGTATTCTGGTGAACTCTTGAACACTCGGGCTTTACTGAATTTCAGTGAGGTGTTATATTCCAAATCCAAATTTTGATGACAATGTTTCTTGGCATGCTTGCTGTTTTGGTTTCGCGACTCTTTTTCATCATTTGATCAATATGGAGTTTTTATTTTTATGTATTCATCTAGATCATCATGTCACATGCATCTGCTGATGTATAATATAAACCTCATTTTTTGTGCATATTTTGTGACATGGCTAGTTTTGAAAGATGCAGTTATATCTATTCCTTTCAAAGTGATAGTAAAAGCTATTGTTGTCTTTGTCAAGAATATTAGTCATATCCTATTGTTCTTAAGATAGAAACCTGGCCTACCTGCTTATATAATCTTGGCCTTTTGTTGCCTTTTTTCTATTATGACCATTCTCTAATAGATTTTAAAAAATCGTGCTATGTTCTTCTGGTTGGGCTTTGTTTTTCACAACGTAAGTACCTAACAATATATTAATCATGTGCAGGTGGCAACATTGATTACTCGATGGAAATGCACCAGAAAGAACAAATTCATGATAGTTCTGTTTCTATGATGCAGCCTCAACATTTTTCTGTAAGTGGATTCATTAATAAACTATGATGCATCTATTTCTGTATGGTTCTTCAATCCTTCTCGTCTTTTTGCTGATTTTAAAATGCAGATGGGAAGGTCTTCTGGTTTCAACTTGGGTGCAACTTATTCACCTCATCGGCCACAGCAACAGCAACATACTCCATCAGCAAGTGGTAGTGGTGGGCCCTTTTCAAATGTAAATCACCAAGATCTGCTCCATGTACATGGTTCAGAATTGTTTCCATCATCACATTCGAACTATCTTCCACAGGTGTTCTAGGACGCATTTCTAATTGTCTTTCAACTTTCTGGTTGTTATCATTCTTTCAAGGTGGAAATAAAGTTGAACAAAAACTAAAATTGTAGTCTGAATGTATATGTGACAATAAATGTGCTGGTTGTAGTTAGCTAGTTGCTGAACAGAATCTATGAACTCAAGTTTAATAGTTTTTTGTGTCGATGCAGCTACATTTGTTTCATTTGTGGAACAACGATGTCAATTAAGCTTCACCTCTTATTGGATCTAGCGACCACTTTAGAACTGTTGATTTTGAAGGATTACTACCTGAGCTTGTAGATGGATTCATAACTTTACTGTTCATTAATGATTTATAGATTCTTCAATTGTTTTACATGATCTTATTTGTCTAATGTTATATTTCTTTTTGTTTCTCCTTTTAAATAATTCAGAGCAGTGGACCCCCAGGAATTGGATTGCGACCTCTAAATAGTCCGAGTTCAGTATCTGGTATGGGGTCGTATGATCATGTTTTACAACAATATCAACAGCACCCAAATCAATCCCAGTTCCGCCTTCAACCAATGTCTGCTGTTGGTCAGCCTTTTAGGGATCAAGGCGTGAACCCCGCACAGACTGACCAGACAGCTTCTGATCCATTTGGTTTGCGCGGTTTATTAAGTGTGATAAGAATGAGTGATCCTGATTTGTCATCTCTTGCTCTTGGAATTGATCTAACTACACTTGGATTGAACTTGAATTCTACGGAAAATCTATACAAAACATTTGGTTCCCCATGGTCTGATGAGCCTGCTAAGGGTGATCCAGAATACGCTGTGCCCCAATGTTATTATGCTAAACAGCCACCACCTTTAAGTGTGAGCTTCTAATTACCTTATACCTAACATGCTTCTCATTTAACTCTCTTTTTGCTGAAATCTGTTGCCATTGGCTGCAGCAAGCATACTTCTCAAAGTTCCAATTAGATACACTGTTCTACATCTTTTATAGGTGAGAGACACTGTTCTGTGTTGAACATCAATTTATTCTTTTCCACTATTTTTCTTTAAGTGTGACATAATTAATATTTTTATTTATTTTCAATGCAGCATGCCAAAGGACGAAGCCCAATTATACGCGTCAAATGAGCTGTATGTTAACTTCACTTGCGCTGTGCACTATCTTTATGTTCTGATGAAGTACTGCAGTTGATTGAATATTTCTACACGAATATTTTTCAGATATAACAGAGGCTGGTTTTATCATAGAGAGCTCCATTTGTGGTTAACAAGAGTTAGCAACATGGAGCCTCTTGTAAAGACAAGTACTTATGAGAGAGGCTCTTATATCTGTTTTGATCCAAACACATGGGAGACAATTCGAAAGGTTTGTCGACATCTCTGCATTTTATTATGTTGTATAGTTGATTGTTGAATCATGATGCAGGTTTTCTTAATTAATTTGATTGAGGATATTGAATGAGTTTCTGAAAATTTACGCAGGATAATTTTGTACTTCATTATGACATGTTGGAAAAGAGACCGGCTCTACCTCAACATTGACAAATATGATCGTTGTAAATTGTCAGGTTTATTCTGTTTAGGATAGGTGCAAGCTTGCTTTTAAATTATTCTCTTCTTGTCTGACCATCTTAAGCAATATTTGCAGCAATGTTTTCTTATTGCAAGTTGTAATCTCCTTGTATCCTTTTTACATGGAAGCATTAAAACTTAAGATTAGAGTTCCTCTGCAGATGCTTCGAATCGTATATACTGCTGGTATATTAGTTCTGAAAATTCGTCTGTTTTTCTTTCGAGTATTCTCCAGATTCCTCTATTCACTTTTTCACTTTCTTGGTCGGTAATTGAAACTAGTCTGGTGATTAAGGTGCTTCTTCAAACGTTAAATTTTCGTATCTAATTTTTCATTCAATCGGTCCACGAAATTTTCCTTGTTTCAACCCTAATAATTAATTAATTTATGAAATAGAATCAAGTGAAAAAAAAAACATGTATGCATGTGAAATGTCTCTATTCTTGAGGATAAAGGGTCTTAAATAGAATCAAGTGAAACCTCTTGCATATAACTTGATCCCAAGCCCAAAACACAGATCAGCGGTAGCAAATCTCTTCATTTTCGCTGCTACTAATCAAACTTGATCAAAAATAATGAAAATGTGATGCTCTCAACAGAACCCAAAGATCTCTATAGTGAAATGAAAACCTAAGCCCCTATGATGATTTGATAACTAAGCTCTTCAATGCTGGCATCAATTCCTCAAGTAGCTCCCTCTTGCTCAATATTCTGTCCGACGTACAGTCTTCTACCTGAAGGATAAATTGTCGTCAATATCTGATACTTAACAGTGTGGCCTCAAATACGTGAGACCAAAAAAAAAAGAACAATTTAGACGGGGACCGAACTCACATTGCCAGTTGCCGAAGACATAAGAGAGAGAAGGGTCACAGCTGCTTTTTGATAATCTGATAAGGTCTTGAATGCTAAATCATCCAGTTTATCCTATCATATTGAAGCAATGTATTGAGGCACCAGAAAGAAAATTAAAGTTATCAATCATATAGCCTCTCTCTAACAAACATAAACTCTAACAAACATAAAGAAGGCTAATATATGTCGCTATCACTAGAAGGATGGCAAAACTTGAGGATACTTTGGATAGATGGGTGCTTTATCTGATTTTTTTACTTTTTAATCGTGATCAGGATTCCTGATATACTGCTACCTCCATATGTGGCATGTGAAGTCCTCCATTTCGTTTTAACTGATTGATAGATCATGATATTATGGAATTGAAATGAACTCACCTTTAACCGAGACACGGCGACTGAAATTGCCCTGCCAGGAGCTTGAAGAGCTTTTCCATGAATCTGCATGGCGTTTTCCATGATTAAAGTTTCAGAAAGAGAGGATGTCAAACCTAGCCCATTGATGAACCTGTAAAGTGAAGAAAAAAAGAAGAAGCTGACCTGAACATATAGTAAGGAGACGACTTTTGGCAGAAGGGCGACAGGATCGGTTTCATTAGAAACTTGTGATGTCAGATCCTGAGAATATCAGAAAACAGAATCGTTTTCAATTTAAAATGGAACAGAAGAATTATGGTCTATTCAGAAGAATGCCTTAATGCTGCGGATCTAGACTTATGAAAGAGACCAGGTTAGTTACAAAAATATCTCTATTTGCTGTGGAACATAAACTAAGATACATAACCCAGTGATAAGTATGGAAGAATTCACATATATGCACGTTCAGTCTGAGCCACTCCACACACACACTTGAACAACTTAGTTACAGGCACAGCTCTCAAAAAAATAATGGACATATGGGCATACCTTTCTATAGGAATGCAGAAGGGTCTTCTCCAACTTCTTATCAAGTTTCTTGAATAATAGACCACTGTAAAATATGGGAAGAAAATTAAATCCTTTATTCATCGTTCTCTAAAAAATCACCCCTGCATTTTAAATTTGTTACCTTTCCTCTAATAATTCTCTTGCTGCACTTATGAATGACTCCACCAGCTGTTATTATAAAAATTATAACACACCAGTTAAAGAACTCCAGTCCAGAGGGCAATCTATTCGGGTTACAAATAAAACTAAAGGGACTTCACTAACCTTCCCCTCTAAAGTTGCAACCAGCTCAATGGCTTTGATTGATAAAGACCCAGTCAAACTCTTTGCCTGTGAACAAAATCATAAGAATTACAAGTCCAGCATTGGAATGGCGAAAGACGTAGCATAGTCTGTTCTAAGAGATTTACCAGGGTAATTCTATCTGCAGGGCTCATTCCTGCAATTTCAGGAACTTGAGGTCCCTCGAGTTGAAGTCCATTCTTCAATTTGTTGTACTTGTCCTGCATACATGAACTCGAGCATTAAAGCCAGTCTCACAAGCATTTCAATGATTAAAGACGTCGAGCATCTACATCTTTACCAAATGAACTAAGAGAGTGTCCACAATTGAGGTGGCTGCAGTCCGTAACAAGTGTTTGTGCAGGAGAACCTACCATAGAAAAGGAATAATGTTTGTTTGTGTGTCCTGATACTGCCAGCATTAAAATTGAGAACACAACTTACAGCAGTTGGGGGGTCGTCTTCGAACAAATCCAACGCTTTTTCATATAATTGAATATTTAATAATGCCTGGGGCAAAGGATGTAACAAGTTAATGCCGCTTTTAGAAATAACAGTGCATCTCCAATCATCCGATAATAAATCTTCAGAAAAAGTAAATCAAATGTGATGAAGACATTTAGGCAGTAAATATTAAAATTGGAAGCATAAATTATGCATACCATCATGGAAGTTACAACAGTATCATCCTCAATCCATGGATTCAAAAAGAAACAAAAATTATATCTGTTAACTACCTCATCAACTTTACGCTGTAAATCATTAAGCAACTGTTTCATTTGCTGAGCATTCTCTGTAAAAGCAGCCTTTCTTCTTGCCATCCATGAATGTAGGAGCATAGGTCTCAAATAGTGAGCAAGAGGTGCAAGAACAGTCTCGGGATCATCCAAACCTACTTGAAATGAACCTTGTCAGATCTACCAACAATGAAATAAACATTTCTAGTAGTAAAATCCCAAGATGAGATCACCTTGTTCCTCCAAATCTGGGATCAATGACATTATCCTCTGAATTAATGAGTCTTCCGATAGAAAGCTAGGTTGATCCAACCTCTCAGCATCTTTTTTGGCACCTGACTTTGAATCTGAAACCTGTGCACCTAGGTTAGCCTTTGCCTTTCGCTGTTTTTTCTTAGTAGATTCTTGTAACTCTTGACCACTTTCAGCATTTGTACCCTTCGCGTTCCCAGCTACTTTTCCTTTTTTCTTCTTTGAACCTTTTTCCGGAGCTGATTTACCTGTGGCACTTTGATTATCATATTCATCTTGCTCAGCTATGTTGCTGCTGTCATCATGTCCTTGTCTGGCATCTTTACTGAGATGGGAACTGTCAGATGAACCAACAGCACTATGTGCAGCAAGACTAATGCTCTCCATCTCTTTCTTTATACTTTCAAACAAATGCTGCAATGTATTGAAAGAAAATTATGAAGTAAATAGGTATTAGTGGAGGGATAATAGTGATGCTACAATATGATATTTCCAATTATAGCTGCACCAACCATTTTATTCCGTATTTTCCATTGAGACTGGGATAATGAGAGTACTAAAAAAATCAATAACTACTTTGGAAGCGCATGAAGGAAAAGTGTAGGACGTTTCAGAAAATACTACAAATACTCCTGCAAGTCTATCATATGCTTTTTAAATTCTGGTTCTTTGTAAACTTGTCCTGAGGTAAATGAAAAGAATATAGATTAAGATTCAAGAGATAGAACCGTAGAGGTCCTCTTTTTCTTTCAGTTCCATTTCAGAGGCTTATCAGGTGTAAAATTTGGCTGCTACCTACTCTAGAAACAACTTTCGGTGTGAATAAGTCCATATCAAATATTAATAACCTAGTTTAGTGCTAAGATTTGCAAACATAATGTATCATGATAATTTTCCATCAACAAATGTCTAGAAAAAAGATATCACTGAGAATACTTTGAAAACATGAATTTTGAATATTGATGAGACATTCCAAGGAATTTACTTACCTTCACAAGAGTATCACTGAGAATATATGATTCCCCCAAAATATGTGCTTTGCCAGACTGAAAAAGTGGGTAGGTTCATCAGATAATTATAAAATCAAGCACCAAGAGTAGCAAATAATAGTGAATGTGTAAGCAATAAATTACCTTAAGAGCTCTTTGAACAGATGGGCAAAGTGAAAGAATCATAGATGCATCTCGGGATGTAAAGGATGAAGGTAAAATTGTAAGTGAAACTATCCTGCAAGGTGCAGGGAGAAAAAATTGGCACAATCCAAAAGAAAGGTAGAGGTAAGAACATGCATCAGAAGATACAAAAGGAGAAACAAGAGAACCAAATTAATTTGTTGAAAAGTGCCTGACACGGAATCAAGCAAGAGAAACAAAAGAACCAAATTAACTCGCTCAAATGGTATCTAAAAACAGAACTCACCAGCTGCCACATTGAACAGCATCATCCACAGAAGCATCCAACATTTCAATCAGTGAACCATGAACAAAGACAGTGGCAAGAGGCTTGCCTTCAGGATATCTGGACTAAATTGATTATTCACAGGAAAATATTATAAGAAAATCACAAAAACGGATCAAATTTATGTACTCAAAACATATTGTACTTTGTTTAAGTCATAAAAAACCAGAGAAGAGAAGAAACAAATTCAAATACATTAAGATACCTGCATAAACTGAATAGGTTGTGGTATTCCAAGTTTTTGAAGCGTATCATAACTTATGAAGGAATTCTGCACCACATAGAACATCGATTACAACACCGCATTACTTTTTTAATCTGTATACTAATTATCTTGATAAAAATACTGAATGTTTATTATAATATCACCTATGTTGAACAAGAGAGACAGAGAGAATGAAAGGAAAAGTTCTCAACCTGTGAAAAGAAAGAGTCAGCACACTCTTTCTGAGCCATGGCGAATACCTGTCAGATTGAAGACATCATAATCAAGATTTACAAGAATGCAAGCGGAACTAGTGCATGCAATCAAGTTGTTCCATAACTGGAGGAATATGGTATAGATTATGTACAGCGGAATTGTGTCTAACACTTTTAATTAGTAATTACAAAGGGTAACAAAGACGTCAGAATTTACATTTAACAGAAACAAATGATTAACCAAATAATCAACAAACAAGACCAAAATAAGCATTTATAGCCAAAAATATCATAGAGATTAGGAATTTTCAATATAAAAAAAAAGAATCATATCACATACAGAAGGTGTCCAGTGTACTCCAGCACGAAGTGAGCCAAGAATCTCTCCTCCTTTAACCAAGCCATTAAACAATGACTGGAAAAAATTACTCTCAACTGCCACTCCACTAAACCCATCCATATCTTGCAACAGAACCTGCAATGAGCTCCACCATGCTGACATGTTCATAGGGACAGCAATCCCTCTTGCTGCACCACGCACCATAGCATTCACACGCGCGACATATGCTGGTGTATACAGTTGTCCACCTTCAAGCCGACCCTTGATCTATACAAGCACACGAAACACAGTCCAAATAGATAAGTGAACAATTTTCCTGACAAGTAAAACGAAATTGGAGCCACGAGCTTAAACAAGCACAATACCAGCGTCCCGATACGGGGTTCTAGAGCAGAGACGATCAATTCGGAGCCCACTTGCAGCTGTGCGGCAATTTCCGCCAATGAAATTTGGCTGCATTCCTGGAGTCTTTCATTAATCTCCTCGGAAACAGTGTCCCAATAAGAACTCGAAATGATCTCGCCATTAATCAACATAAGCGAAGAGTCATTCGACACAACGTGCTGCGATTGTTTCTCGACGTGGTATAAATCTACCCCTATGAAATCCGCCAAATCGATCAAGGATACTCGGCCTCTCTTATTTATTTCAGAAGCAATTTCACTCCTCAATTGCTCCTATCGAAGCCAAAAACCCAGACATGCAGTTCAAATGAAAACATTACACTTTGAAGAGAGCAAAATCAAGGAATGGATATATCCAAATCAGAAATGATATAACTTAAATTAATTACCTGAGTGATGTATTCTTTTCCCGATGAGGTGTGGAGAAGTTCGAAGTCGATGATATGGAGCTCCTGGAGTTTCTGCACCAATTCGACGACGTTTCGTTCAGACAAACGGATGCTGGATTTCGCCTGTTGTGCGCACTCGAATTGCCTCTGCAATTCCAGTAGCTCTTCATCCATGTCTGCTGCTGCGGCGGTGGAGATCCGAGTGTGGACTTCAGGTGGCGACGATCGTTGCTTGATGATGTCACTTGGAGGTATAACGGTGGAAGTGAACCTTCTTGTGTTGAGCAGATGAGGCTTCTTTTTAATTAGGAGCAACTAAATGGACTGTTTTTTAATTAAAATAATAAAATTAATCGGTTTATTGTTTTTATTATTAATGTCTCGTTTATTATATTACAGTGTTTTAATAATAATAATTTCTTAAAAAAATATCCTTAAAACATCAAAAATAATTGAAGATTTAATTTATTTATTCCTCGTAAATTAGATTATGGATTTTGAGTTATTTAATATATCTATTTATTTATGAGTTAAAGACACGCCTCCTTAATTTGGGGGAAAAAGGAATCTATATCTATATATATATTAAAACAAGGTTTTCAATTGAACATCAATTTCAATAGTAATTATGTAATTATATGCAAATTAATACTCATTACATAAATGTAAATTAAATGATTTAAGTTACTAATAAATAATTATTAAAACTTCCAAATAATTGGCAAATAAAAGTAATATTCCAATTACTTGGCAAATGAAAGTAATAAAAGTAACTATTCAATTTTTTTTGTATAACTATACTTTTTAATTTTAAATTTATTTGTTTGTAAAAACATGTACAATATACATCATAAATTAAATATTGTGATAAAAATTATAATTAGATATATGATATAAAAAAATAATTTCATATGAACAAGTTACTATTATTTTAAATATCGAAATAACTATATATATATAATTAGGTTCATGAGAAAGAATTTATCAATTAATGATTAATCTATAATCGATAATATATGGATTTTAAAGAAATCAAAATCGTTGGAATCAAATTGTAATTGGATCATAATCGATAATTCTAAAACCATAATTGTAATAGTCGATTATAATCATTTCTTACACCATAATATATATATAATTAATATATTTGTACATATACAAGATTTATATAATATATATGGGATTATTACATTTATTCTTATATCATTAGTGATTATTTTTATTATAATTATATTATTCATTTGAAAATTTTATGAAGTAAATTAAATTAATATAATTTTTTAAATAATTTTAAAATAATCTTGTATGAGAATTATACAACAAATATAATATAGTTTCATTTTCTCATTAGTAGCACTATAGTTTTTATAATAATATATTTGTTTAAATAATATTTATATTCTCTTTATCAACTAAGACTATAAAAAACTGTGACTTAATTTTTAAAAACAATTTTTTTCTATTTGAGAATGTAATTAACGGTCCAATAAGAAAACATGACACACTTTTAACGGGACATGTAGAGTAATATTTTTATTACCCAAATTATAGGTTACATGTTTTCACTAAATATTAAGTCTTCAATTTTGTATAAATAATTATTTTTTTCTAATTTTATAATTTATTTGTTTTTGTCGAGACCAAATATATATGAATTGCTTTAAGAAAAAATATATTCATTGTCGGATTGTAAAATCGTCGTTAATCTTGATATTTTAATTCCATAAATTTTAATTATCCGTTTTAACCGTAAAATAGTTTATATGTCATCTCACTCTTTTTTGCACGTAAATACATTTAAATTTATCACTCATTGGAATACTGGAAAAAATGGCGAAATTATTAAAAATGATTTAAAAAATGATGAATTGTTAATCGAAAATAAAGAATTTATAAATAAAATATGTTATCAATTTTATCTATTATATATATTTTACAAATCAAACAGACCGTAATGTACCACATATGTTCTTACTCTATAAAAAAGATTCTTACATGAAATTAAAATGAGAAAATACATTAACCATATATTTGGATTAATCTATTAACTTGATGTTAGATTTAAATATGATAAATTAATTAGCATGAAACCTAATAAATCAATTATATTCTTTTTCTTGCATGTTTATATTTGGTGTATAATAAATTATTTATATTTAGTTGTAACCATCGTGCTCCACTAAAAATGTGAAAAATATTACTCTTTTTTAACTTGAATTTGTATGAATCATTACACAAGAAGTATATAATTGTGTGTCTTAAATAATTGTAATCAAAATTATTTATTACTTTTAACTCTTTTCGTGCATCGCACGGGTACACAAACTAGTTTGAAAATTAAAACTAGATTGTAACAGAAATTAACATAGGATAGGATGATGTACACCTCAATTTCGTCATATCCCAACCCAACTAAAAACACATCTAACTAAATCCAAAAGGCAAAAGTTAGTGAGTCCCTTTTACACTATTAGAGATTACAATATAAAATAAAAATCTATATTTTACACTATTAGAGATTAGGGAGTAGTTAGCTTGTAGTTTGCTTTAATTGTTTGAGTATTTGTGAATTGTGATGTTGAATTTATGTTTTGAAGATGTGGAAAGGCCAAGCAAGAAATGCAAACGAAAATGGAGGTGAGATTTTGAAATAGGCAGGCAACATCTATATAAAAGATGAGATGAGATGATGATGATTGATCAAATGGCATAAATATTATTGAAATCGGCATCGGCAGCCTCACCATCGGAGGCGGGGATGGAAAGGGAACCAGATCTTGATCTACTTCCATACTGTGCATTCTTCCTAATCATCCTCTTATTCTTGCTCTCAATCCTATGCATCACTACCCAATAACACATCGTCCCTAATGTTATTGACAATATGGTGGTTCCTATGATGCTCACAAACACCGCCAGCCACCTCTCCCTATCCCCCACCACCACGAACGACAGCGACAGATACGCCACCGACACCATCACGCACGCTATCCACATCAGCTTGTTTATTATCGCCATCATCTGCTTCTTCGCCTTGCTCTCTATCACCACCACCGACGTCTGCACCACCACCACCGCCAGCGATATGAACAGCGCTATCGAGTCGAACACGAAGAATATCAGGAACGCCGGCTTCGGCGCTATGTTCGCCTCCCCCAGCGAGTGCCCCCGCGGTATGTTGTTCGGGTCGTCCACGTACTGCCCTGGCACCGTGAATATCGCCGCGAACGCCACCGTCGCGATCAGCACCGCCACCACCGTCGTCGAGTTGATCGCGTTGTTCAGCCCCTCCACGTGCATCTTGTTCAGCCGCTTCGCGATCCCCTGCACGCGCCTCCTCGTCTGCCGCGTGTGCTCCAGCTGGTTGTGCACCTCGTGCTTTATATCGCTCACCGTCTTCTTCAGCTCCCGCGCCGGGTTGTTCGCCTTCGGGTTCATCGCCCGTGCGCTCACCACCCCGTGTGCCTGGAGGAGCGACACGATGTCCGAGTGCCCCTGCTTCTCCGCCGCATCCAGGGCCGTCTCGTTCAACCTGTTCACCACATTGGTGTCCGTCTCTTTCTCATCGAGCAGGAACTTCACTACCTGATCCCTGCCTTTGCGAGCAGCAATGTGCAGAGGGGTGTTGCCTTTCGTGTCGACCATGTTAATGGTGGACATGTCTGCTGCAATGAGCGATGCTACTACCTCGAGGTTTTGGCCCTTGGCCGCCATGTGGAGAGCGGTCTGCCCCTTCTTATCGGTACGAGTGGTGATCCTCGGCTCCTTACTCAAGAGGGCCTTCACCACCTCGACATGCCCGTTCCTAGCCGCGGAGTGTAGTGCCGTTTTCCCGTTACTCTTGGCAATGGTGGCCAACCCCAAGCTGCTCTCCGATTCCAAGAAGTAATTCACCACCTCTACACGACCCTGTGTCGCCGCCGTGTGCAGAGCCGTGGTGTTCGCTATGTCGACCGTCATAGAGAGTTCCGGATGCGCCTCCATCAACACCTTCACCACCTCTACACAAAAAACCCACTAAAACAACTAATAAAACACGAGATGTAACACGATTATAGAAGAAATATAATAGTGGCTTTTTAAGTACCTAAATCCCCCTGTTTGGCAGCGATGTGAAGAGGGTCGAAGCCGTTCTTGGCCTTGATCCCGGCGGAAGCTAAATCATAGAACTGAATCAACTCCCTCACCAATTCATAGTAACCATACTCTGCAGCCACATACAAGGCGGTTTCTCCTGCCCAATTCTCCTTGGACAAGAGCTCATTCAAGTCCTCCTCCGCAGCATCATCGATGATATCCCTAATCGCCATGAGGTTCCCAACCCTAGCAGCAGAGTGCAGAGCCGAGTCGTCGCGCTTCCCCGTCAGCTGCTTCGTCATCTTCTTCCTCGGAGTCATCGATGCTGACGTGGTTGTTGGGGTCTGCCCGAAAGAGGTGCACGGAGTCTGCCCCGCTGATGAGCTCTCCATTCTCTTCAATCAGATCTTAAACCACTCTCTTCTTCCTCTTCCTTTTTATCCTCAAACGCCACAGTCACACATGGCATTTCATAACCAGGAATTCAGACTAAGCTACAAAACCAGTAATTCGAGCATCATTCTTCAAATAATGATGAGGGATTTGTGCATTTCTACCAAATCTAGATCTCGAGTGACTGAGTATGATTTTACCTTGGCTGCGAAGGAAGATACGCCTTTTGCCCTTTGTATTGAAACAGAAAGGGCCATGCTGCATATGATCGGATGTTTTAAGAATATCTTTTGTTGGATTTGAAATGAACGAAAATCAGAATAGAGTTGTTTTCTACAGAACGGAAAACAAAAAAGGAAAACAAATGGTGAAGGGATATGATAATGGAGGCACCAAAAGCTATATATGTGTGTAAATCTGCTCTGAATCAAACACAGTGCTCTGAAAAAAACAGAGATTGACGATAAAAGACGGGACTGATCTGAGTGGTTTGTTTTGGGTGTGTGTGTTTTTCTAAAATTGTTTGTGAAAACAGATTTCCAGTTTCGTGCCTGAAAATTTACTCTGAGCCAGCCATTGTCATGATGTACTTGAAAGTGGCGAAGAACTCTCCTAATTATTTGGTTGTGTTATGATTTATATATCATTTATATTTATCGACTCTATTAGTATTAAGTTTCGTGGTTAAAAGAAATAATCGCAACTTCTAAGTGTGAAAAATTTATAATCTTTTTCGCTTTCAGTTTTAGGCAAATAAAAAGGCAAAATTTTCTATTTCAAGTTGTGCTTTTATATACTAGCAAGTGCCTAAAAGGCTAAAATTCATACATTGTATTAAATATAAATAAATCCCATAATTATTTTTAAATTTAGTTTTAATTATTTTTAAATTTAGTTTTAATTATTTTTAAATGTATAATATTACATAATTACCCTTAAATTAAATGTATAAAGGGATATAATAATTAATAGGCAATACATAGTTCATAGAAAACCTGTTTTTAATGATAATAGATACGTGCATATAGACATTCATATATTGTTATTGTGATAGATATGTGTAGTTATCATATGATACAAATCGTTTTGTATTTGTAATAATTCTTCAAAAGTGTTAGTCATATAGTAAGCGGCCATAAGAAATGCGGTATTGAAATCCAAAAAACTAAAGTGTTAGTGATAAAAAATTTGGAGTTAGTATATTAAAGGTAAAATATTTTTTTCTTTTTATAAAATTGCCATTTTTAATGGCAGTTCGATAAGGAAATGTAGTCACTATTACCAAGGACGTAGAGAGTATAAAAGATGAAGTATTTCCTCATTTCCACCAAGCTTGACACAATATTTTTATTTGGACGTTCCATGACAGATTTCTAAAATAGTAAAAGTTATTTCTCTTACACTACTTTATACATTTTCATTAATAATCGTGTCCAAAAATTTTGTGTCATACTTATTAGGACGGAGGGATCGAAACGGAGGGAGTATGTTTTAAGTCGACCTATACTATTATAATCTATCCTATGGCGTGCATAATAACAAACAATAACTCACGCTAGATTGGTATGGTTGAGAGTTGACTTAATAAGGAGTGATATTTTAATAATTGTAGAAAATCAAAAAAGTTTTAAAATAGATATCTGATTATTTAAATGAAATTTTCATTATTTTATAAGATAAATACTTTAACATTTGCTTCAGACGTGTCATCTTTCTTCAAGTGATACATATGGATCGTATTTAATTGTGTTAAGCAATATATTTTTACTAGTGCACGCGTAATAATAAGATATATTGATAAATATAGTCTAACACTTTTATCATAACTACAAACAAAAGTTATTGTCATTTAGTTAAATAGTTAATTATACAAAGATTCTAAAAGATAAATAATAACCACAAACATAATACGATTTAAATTCTAGCCATTTTGAATGTGAATTATCATAAATACCCTTCTACTTAAATTTAATTGTATAAATAGTACGAATGTTATGAAATGTATGAATAATATTCATTCATACGATTCATACGTACATACAGTTTAATAAAATTAAGTATCACGTATGAAGCTTTCACATGGCAGAACCCATCACAGCACAGGGAGTCTGGCGCCCACTTAGCTGTTTGGACTCTTGCTTTAGTTGTTCAAACTTCCGTTAACTACTTTCATGCTTCAACGAACTAGAAGAATGGGGAATTCCCTCCTTGCTTCTCTTATTCTTGCTCCTACTCCCTTGCTCTCACGTTTGAATATTTGCTCGTTGTTTAGGCCCATGAGTTATATTTCTGCTCATTGCAGTCACCTCCGGGGTTCTTCTCACCTGGATAGTACCAGGACCCTGCCACCTTAAATCGTTTTCTTAGTCTTCATCATTTACTCCCATTCGATATAATTCATACTATTCATACTCAAAAATGTAAAATATAATTACTAAGAATATTTTAGTACAAAAAATTTATAAATGACTAGAATTTAACTACTATTATGTTAGTGGCTATTATTTGTCTTTTACAATCTTTTTTGGCTATTTTATATTATCATTCTTAGTTAAATAACATTTTAAGTATATAGTACTAATTCCTTTCCGTGAAAAAGAAATTTTCATATTTAATATTTGTAGAACACTGAACAAGATAAGATTCTTATCTTACTTCGTTCATCTTGCTAAAAGCGACCATAAAAGATTCATTACAATATTTAAGAAAGTAAAATATTGTGTTTAAAAAAATAAGAATTAGTAATTTAAAGGTAAAATTTTTTCATTTATAAAAAATTATCATTTTTAATGGAATGACCAATAAATAAACGTTGTCATTTTTAGTGGAAGCAAGTGAATACTAAAATTTCTAGCATTTGTCATAATAAACCTTAAATTTTCTGGATTTTAAATATATTTATACACGAGATCGTAATTCAGTATTTATGTAAAATAGCCACTATGATAGATGTAATATGGTCTAAATTTTCTTAACAATCCACGTCCACTCATGTGGACAATTTTAACAATCGTTAAATTTATAGAAAAGCGGAATAAAGTCAACTAAAATATAGTCCGTCCATTCTACTCAATATGTGATACTTTCAATATACAATATGTCAAATATTAAAAAAAATAAAAAATGAAATAATTAGGTTTTCAAAAATAGTAGAGCTACCACCTTTCTACTTTTACACCTTATTCTTTAGAGCACCCCTAATGCGAAGATCAGGACAAGGCTTGTTGTTCGGAAACTCAAGCTCAGGCGGGAGCCGTGTCTGGGGAGGAGGAAGCTCGGGAGTTAGGCTCGCAAATGAGAGTCTAAACTTGCATGTAGGTGTCTACGCTAGGGGAAGTGCAGAGCTCCCACCCTCTACTTAGAAGTTAAAAATGTTTTTATTTTATTTTTTATACCATTTCTTATTGATAAATATCTTATTTCATTACTAACTTACTTTTACATTTACTTAATCTCTTCTTTCATATTTATCATCTCATTTCTTTACCATCATCATCAAACGAATTTGATGAAAAAGTTATCTAGACAACAACGATTTAATTGAAGAAATGTAAGCTTAATTTGATCTTTTGGTGTAACTTTTTTTTATTCGATTTATTTCTCGTAATTTTATTTCCACTTTAAATTAACGTAATTTAAAATTCTTTAATTAATGTAATTCATTTCTTTTAATATTAGTTTATATTTTTTTAAAATATTTATCTACATTTTGATTTAAATAAATACAAAATTAAAAACATGAAAATTAAATACGAGAGGCCGGAAATAAAAGCTCCCATTACAAAACTCTCAAAATGTGATAGATGCTACCAAAAAAATGTAAGAAAATTACAAAAAAAAAAAAAAAACGATGGAAGCCCTGATTTTAATAGCCTCATTAGGGATGCTCTAATTACGCATATCAAACAGTAACGAAACATGTTTAATTGGTCAAATGAAATACTACATTAGATAATCAAACGATGATGTGATTATCATTTTGCAATACTCAATTTTACAAGTTTGAATGAAATCCCCATGTTTTTTTCTATAAAAAGCATAAAATATATTTTGTTAAACTGTGTTCCACATGAAATATTTAACAAACAAGTCCAAAAGTATTGCACGGTTTATTTTGGTCGTGTCCTTGTAGTTCCGAATTAAATCTGCAATATAGTTTTATGCCATAAAATAATCCAATAAGACCAAATTACATCACCACTCGCTCGTAGACTAACACTGTGTAGTTAGTAAACTCTAACCCAATAAGTTTTAGCTATAAGGTACAACCTAATCAGTTAATCACTCGAGCGAAATATTTTAAATGTTAGGTATACCATATACTCTATATTCACCTTCAATTTGAATATCTTTTTTTAATCCTATGGTTCACGCACGCCACATCTCTCGATAATTCTCAATTATCGATGATTAGATTTAAATATCTCAAATAAGGATTCAGTAATACTAATTGAAGCGCGCGTGATGTTCATACATAACCATTTTTATTTGATTTTTTCCTATATATATATATATATATATATATATATCTTCTCCACTCTCTAAAGTAGATAGCTTACCTAACTCCTAAATATAGCAAACTACCTTAAGAAGCAATGGTCTAGAACTCTAGACTGGGTCCTAGTTTACTCTGGGAAAAAGTTTAAGAGCAAGCACAATGGTAGAACTCATTTGGGGTTCCAATTTATGCCAAATGTGTAAGCACCTCAAAATTAAAATTATCATAATGATATGTACTAATTTTGGGGTGCTAAATCATATTTGATGGAATCTATTTGATTCTTTTTATACTTTTTAGAAAAGCTGTAAAATAAAAAAAGTACAAAAAAGTGTTATAAAATATTGATAAAAGATTAAAAGAAAAGGAAAAGGAAAAATAAAAAGGAAAAGCTTAAGAACTCAAGTACTTGCAGGAACACCTTGGTTCTTAAAAGAAGGATCCCCGATGATATGTTAATTTAAAGGAGGGTGCTAAAATTTGCCATGTGCAGACACCCTCCCATTGTACATGCTCTAATAAATCTCTCTCAATATATACACATAATAATACAAGGTGTGTGTGTTTGGTCCGCAGCAGATGTGTCGTCTAAATTGCAAAATTGCGAACAAACCATAATTAATGCTACCGATGATTTGAAATTCGTACATCACTAATCACTATGAATTAAAAATTCCAGGCTCGTGAACGGACTCGTCTCATATATATGGAAACACTTAGTTTCATTAACCTCGGAAGTTGTTGGGGGAAGGGGGGAGAAAGGCCAACACCAAGTCTTTACTAAATAGTAACCAAATTAACCTCCACAGTTATGAACAGTCAGTGCAGAATTCTTTTAATTTAATCATCATTATCATGTTTCTGAACATCATTGCTATGGAAAACTATCAGTTGTCCTCAATAGATGCATACCATGAGTAGCAATTTTACTAATGATAATAGAAGCTCAATTTTGGTGGAGGAAAGGAATAACCTTCATTTTCTGCTTGTGTCTACAGGAACTGCTACTTTTCTTTACCAGCATCGAGCATCAATTTGTAGAGTGCAAATCCTCCTTGGTGGCATCCCGGCATCTTAGATGTAACGTTGGACAAATCACTCTGATAGTGAATCATTCAAAGTGACAATAGCATATGTATCAGTTAAATGAGAGACGTAACATGCAAAAGAATATCTGTTTAACCAACACAAACACTAGGAAATTTTGATTCTGTGAGTTTACGTGGGAGCAATGCCTCTATTCATTTTGTTTATGAAGTTATTTCATGTATTGTACTGTTAAATTGTTAATCAAGGAATAAGGATAGAGTAAAGGATGGGTCAGGATTTGAGAAGTGTTCAGGCATGATTCAGTCTTTCATCTATTCGAGAGAGTCAATGGAGTCATTTCGAGCATGTATACCAATTTATAATGAATTAAATTGCATTATTTGCTAGGACATGCTACTCAGTAGAATCTCAGTCCTCTTTCTTTTGTCTATGATATAGTCTTTCTTGTTTAGAGTCTGGGTTGGAGTTATATGGATTCCGAAGAACCTCCTTTTGTCCTTTCAGGCTTAATTAAGTTTTCTCTAATTTCTATCTTAAAAACCCTTGACTCTATCAGGAAGCAATTGTGGGAAGGAAACTGAAGAGAACACAGTCTCAAAGACTTCTATGGATATAATGAATAAAGCACTTCAGGTAAAGACAAAACTGCATCTTGGATTAAAATCTTCTCTGCAACTATTGATTTTTAGAGAAACCAGATTTAAGAAGAAAATGTCTTATTTCCATTATTTCAATCATGGTGATACTATATCTCACACTTTGATCTGACCTTACATGGTCGTGACTAATGCAAAATAAGTTCCTAGACCAAAATTAAAAGCTTTATGACCTCATTAGCTTGAAGAGAGCGATCTTGTTGGTACAGAAAACTGCACCATTAAATATTTCTGCCCATACAAACTTTTACATAAGCAAGGAGTTAGTCTAGTTCGGCACCTAATTATATTAGTAGTGTACAGTACAACACATGATCTTAATTACTTAACTGCAAGGGTTAACTCACCTGCCAAAACAGCTCACTGTTCATTGGAAAATAGAGTAAATTACAAATACTGACCGTTGGCATGGTATAAAGCTTGGTTGATTCATAGCCATCTTCAGCGTTGGAATAGAACTGTTGAACTTCCTCCGACGGAAGACTGCATTTAATAAAGAAAAAAGCTGCTGGTCTAACGTTCAATACCCTCTGCGATATACCAATAAAGAGGGGCTTGCTCTGCATCATTGGAAAGGAGCATCAAAACATCCCTTCCGTTGTTCAAATAATGATAGCATCAGGAAAGATCAGATACAATGTACAGTATTACATATTGTCAGCTTCCCAGTTTCATTGTGTCATGCTAGTCTTAACACTGATTTGCCAGAATTTATAAATATTTGATGCATGCATATTCTCTTAATTATTAATCTCATACAAAAATCTATCAAAAGAGACTAAAGAGTAATATTTATCTTCTTAATAGAAGGAGTAACAATTTTGAGCTAAAGATTTAATAAGTATTCTACTTAATACAGAAGGTAGAATGAAAACAGTCTCGTGTAAAGAGTCAAATTAAGATTTCAGACAACTTGTAACTAAAAAGGTTATACTTACAAGGGTTGCAGAAGGAACTCCAATTTCTTCAACCACTTCACGGATAATGCTGTCAAACATTTCCAGAGACACCCTTTTGTCCACCATCTGCTGGGTTAAGTTTCCATCCGTTTGATGTGCTTCTATGCCAACTTCCTTCGGCTGCCAAATTTTGCGACAAGTAGTAGGTATATTACTTCACAGAGGAAGATGACTAAGCTTGAATAACAATATATTGTTCAAATTTCGGAGTCTTAAAAAAAAATAGATAGACAATACTAAAACTCAAGTAGTCTCTTTAGTGTCAATGAATCTTTAATTAAAAAAATAAAGCTATTTTTTAAGTCACTCTTTCAAAACTATAGTTCTTTTATCCCCTGTCTAGTTTAAAGTCCAAACACACTCAGTACTTTGTAGATTTAATCATTTCTTTTGCTCTTTCTTTGTATATTCTTCGAACAATATTTACAGGTCTCAACCATTGGGTAGGCATAAATCATCTAAAGCAATGGGGAAGGGGGACTTCATTAGGTGCAACATGTTTGGAAGGATAAACTCAGTTCCAGAAAATTGCTTGCTAATTGCAATAATGACGTTTTATTATATGATTATTGATTGCATCTTCTTGGCTACTTGATCGTGTATTCTCATTGATAGAACAGCAGCAACAAAGAAGGGAACTCAGCGGATTAGTTACCATATTTTTAGTATTTCCATTATTTGAATTAGTTAGTTCCAATAATTAAGTACTTATGTTTAGTTGAATTAGTTAGGGCTTAGGGTTTTTATTATTAGTATTTATAGGTCATTGTTAGAGTTTAGAAATTCAGATTGGAATTATTATTCGTATCGGCTTCGGCTTGGGCGGAACTTCGGTTCCGAGTTTCTCTATCTTTTATTTTATAAATTTCTATTACTCATGCTGACCGAATCACAAAAGAAGCAAAAGAACATATCCATAAGATTTATTAGTTCAAAAAAGAAAATATTCATAATATGGCCGACAAAGTTGGCTGGCCTAAATGAAAACTTGATGCAACAAAATTGACAAAAATATTTCAAGATTGAATATCCTTTTAATAGATTATCGAAATGAAGGAGCATAAGACATTAATTGTTTTCCTTCTCCAACATATTCATATTGTCAGTAACTTTCAATAAGATAATAAAATTCAGTCCATTTCTCCAAATTGGCATGATAATGCATTAATAAAAGCATTTGCTAGTTGATAGTCTTGCAATGATACTTTGAAAATCATTGTTATCAATTATCATATTGAGGCAAATTAAGCTGGCTCTGCCTGGACCACTATATCTGCTAAGAAGTCAAGAGTATTCCCTCAAAATAGAGAAACTATATCAGTAAATAGGTACCTCTGGGTGGCCTCCAGGGAAAACAAAATGCTCAGGAAATTCACCAACATTGGCACTTCTTTGTAGAATGACCACTTCTTTGTTAGATGTCTCCACGATTGCACCATTTCCAAGAGGATTAGAGGTATGTTGACACCTTCTCCAGTCGTCTGTAGAAAAAAGTACCACCATAATTAGTGAACTTGTTTCAAATACAAATATAATTGATAACAGCCCAAGTCATAATAAATAAAATGAATTGTGTTTTAGAGGTCTTGCGGTGGGGGAAGCAAAAGATGCTTGCCATAAAAGTTAAAATATCAAAGTTCTTGTCTTGAATTACTTTGTGATTGAGCAGACTTACCTTCAGATGGAATGAGAAATCGTTCCCACAAAGGATTTAAATTTGTCCCCACAAATGTCCTAAAAAATAACAACTACAAAGTTAATAAATCATCGAGACTTTGCTACTAGATGCAGTATTGAAGACTTGAAGTTAACAATTCAAGCAACATTGGAGGGCCAAAGATTGTAAGCATTTTATGCAAATAGTGAATATCACACAAATAAGACTCCTCCATGTAATTTGATGCAATATCTCTTAAAAACAAAATCCAAACTAAAAGTTACTCAATAAATCTCACGACAAGTCATATCCATTTGATTGCAGATATATTTATTTGAGGGAATATAAGGTTGGGAGGAGGAAGAGAAAAAGAGAACCTATAATCTGTGAGGCCAAGGTGAATGCAAACATTGGTCTTCTGAGAAGAATCAGGGCCGTTACCAAGAGTGTGTCCACCATACTGTCAAGTTATCAACTATATAATGTTTCTGACTAGCAAAGCAGTTTCATTTGAGATATTGTTTTGAAATTTGATAACGAGCTTTTTGGTTAAAAATGTAAAAACATCACCTAATCTTTTCCAATACAACAAAAAGCTTCATAGAAACTAGTCATAATTGGCACAGGAAAACTAATCTCAAAATTCATTAATAAAACAAGAAATGTTGCCTCGTATATTGTTTTGCACATAAAACATAAGACCTCAAGAAAAGTTTCTACTTACCCTGAACTTCAGTCCATTGAACAGGGATGGGTTTTGTTGAACCCGCCTCTCCCACATCTAACAAGTAAATCAACTACATATGCATCAATAAATCACAACCAAAAAATGAACAGAACTTCAAAATTAATCAACAAAAATCACGATCTGAAACAGGATTACAACCTCTGCAACTGAGTTTTCCAGACTCATATCAGGATGGGGAATCCTATCATACTTCTGATCAAACACCACCGACACCTAGAATTTACATAACATAGAGAATCTCAAAGCTAAAAGTTTAAGCAAAAAAACATTACATAAAGAATCTCAAAGCTGAAACTTTAAGCAAATAAACATAACATAAATAATCTCAAAGTGAAAGTTTAGTGGCAACAGTGAAATGTCAAGGGGGATCCGGTGCTTCGGCTTACCTCGGAAGGAGAAAGACCTTCCGGCGACGAGACTAAAAGTTTGAATGCTGGAAGATTCTCGCCGGTGGCGATGATTCCGGTGCCGCGCGCCGCCGTTTCCATTGCCTCGAGACCACGAAAGCGCCAACTGTTAAACTCTAAAATGTAGCATGAGTTTGCAATCAAAGCAATGTAATCACTATTACGCTATTTAAATTTATCAGGACAACTTCAAGTTTTATATAGATCCATTTTGGTCGGAAATCTCAAAATTAGTATGGTAATATATGTTGGATATCTAATATATAGAGTTATCTTAATTATTATATAATAATTATCCTATAATTATCTTAATTATAAAATAATTATTATAAAATGGGTATTATAACAATATCATATCAAACATAGATTTAATGTTCGATTCTAAAGATGATGTTGTTAATAAATGGAAAAATATTGTGTTGGTGCATGGTGTGTCTTCCATATTCAATTTGTGAAGGACTGAATAGCATATATATATCATAAAGGAGCTGAGTTCGTTGTATGAAGAGGGCAGTTAGTTAGTTGGTTTAACAGCTAGACAGCAGTTAAATCCTTTGGTTGTCATCTCTATTCAATACCTTTTCTGAGTATATATTGGTTGTATCACACACTTTGTAAACACACGATGTACACTAGATTCTGTAATTAGATCATTAGAAAGGAGGGTTTGAGAAACACGAGTGATTGTGAGAAAAGAGAATATACATGCTGTGAGTGCATGTTCTTGGGATATTTTCTGGGTTCTTCAATCTTGATACTCGTTGTAATTCTTTTCTGGTCTTGATCGTTAATAATACAAGTTGAGTGACTCCCCGTGGATGTAGGATATTAAGATCCGAACCACGTAAATCTTTGCGTCGTTTTTCTGCATTAAATTCATAGAGTTGATCTTGTGCTTTTGGTTCTTTGTTTGCTGTGTGAGTTCTTGTTACTCTGGGATTCATTTTTCAACATATTGAAACTTCGTCAATTTTACGAACAATTACCCAATAAATAGTATGCACAACTAGGTACGACAGTGAGTCGGATTTGGATCGGATTTGACTTGGTTCAGATCTAAATCCGAAAATTTTGATTTGGGTCCGGATTCGATTCATATTCGTTGGATCTTAAAAATCAAGATCCGTGTCAAGATCCATGAGATCCACCAGTTCCACGAGTCCGACCCAGATCCATGCATTTTATCTTTTAAAACAAAATTTTAAAATATATTAAAATTGATAATAAAATCATGATAATAATATAAATCAACAACAATATGATTCATCAAAATAACACTATAATTCTTACATAGCACTATAACAATTCAAAATAAGTCATAATTGTTTAAACAATTTTAAAATCATTAATGTGTCAAGATGAGTTGTGACGAAATAAATTGCTATTAAAATCAAAGTTTAAAATATTTATGAAAATTTTAGATATTGCACCTACTTCTAACATTATCATCTTAAAAAAAAGAGAGAAATTTAATAAGTAAAAAATATTTAGAGTCGGATTGAACTATTTTTAAACTAATGTAGATATTAATATATATATATATATATCATAGATAATTAAATAAACGGATCTATTAGGCGGATCTGGGTTTCAAAACGTAAACTCCAAATCCGATATTAAAAAATTTAAAAAATTCCAAATTCAATCAGGATCCATCGGGTCCAAAATTTGAAGGATTCAGATTAGGGGCAAGCAACGGTTCAGTTCGGTTCGGTTAAAAATCGAACCAAAATTCTAAAACCAAATAAACCGAATTGTTTAGAATTTAAAACCAATCCGACCAAAATATTTAAAAAATCGAACCGATCCAAACCGAAACTTAAAATTTCATTTCGGTTCAGTTTTCGGTTATCCAAAAATTATAATTATATATATTTTTCAGCGATAAATTTATTATAATTTGTACTCGAAAATTAATGTTTAAATTATTTTAATAAAAACTTTGTTCAATCTTGCCTTTGATAATTTAAAGCATGAAATAAACATTGAGAAAATTAATTTATTCAAACACTTTCAATTTTAAGTTTACTCACTCATATTTTATGATATTTTATGATATTTGTTTACTTTCATTTTGATGATATGTTTTTGTTTTATGCTAATTCTTTATAATTTGGAACTTGTAATTATTCTATAAATGAGATGATCTGACCAATACTATCTAAGTTTAAGTAATTTATTTATTTAATGTAATTTATAACATATAATTAATATATAATAAAATTTGTTCGGTTCAGTTAGTAACCAAACCATTTTACTAAAAACCGATCCGCACCGGAAAAATTCGGTTCCTAAAACTTAAAACCAAACTAAATCCAAATATTTTAAAACCGATCCAAACCGACCAAACATTAATGATTTGATTTAGTTTTTCGATTTGGATCGATTTTTGCTCACCTTTAATTCAGATCCTCGAAAATAGATATGGATCTGCGGATCTGGAACGGATCCTTAATATTTAGCGTTTGTAAGTGTATCATGATTACTGTTTTTTAAATGGGCCGCGGCCCAATTTTATCCAGCATACCGTCGGTTACATAGTTTGAGGTTTTGCATCTTCATATACTAGTATGTATCTGGTCTGGTTATTATTTAACAAATAGCAAAACATATATTCCCTTAATATTTTAAATATATCATTTTATATAATTATACATATGAAGAGAGTATAGACGTCTATTCACATATAAATTTATTTTATTCATACTTAATAAGCCAATGCACTTAAAAGTATTGAATAAGAGGATAAAGGAGAAGAATATTGGTATAATTTTAGTATAGAATTTTGAAATGAAACAATTAAAAGAAATTCAAATGAAACAGTTAAAAAGAAAGGAGGGATGTTTACCCAAAAGTTAACGTGGCAGTAAAAATAAGATGTGTTTGGAGAATTGCCTGTGATTAAATGGATTTGGAAGAAACATATATTTATCCACTCTATCATGCAAGATGAAAATATAGTATTATCAACATCCATGAAAATGTTCTACAGTTTGACTTGGCACGAATTTTAATATTATATTTTGACTTTAATGGGGACGTGTAATGAGTGGAGTTAGGGTCTCACCTCACATATTGTTTTAAATTGGTTGTGAGTAGTTAGTAGAGTTTGAGTCTCATTTAAAGTATTGTTTTAAATTGAGTTGTGTGTGGTGGGTCCACTTGCTATAAAAAAAAAAGTTTAAAATGTAAACCATTTTCATAGATATCCAAAAATAGCAAAATGTAAACTATTTTGATGGAGGTAGGAAGAATTAGAATTACTTATTAGTACATGCATGGGAGACTGGGAGTGATTTAGGGCAGTAACACTTCCAACACTAAATGTAGTCATGTGAAAGCTGGCGATCCATATCTGTCACAATATTTAATGAAATCCAAGCAGTTGGCCCATTATTTAGATCCCCTAAGCTACTATTAATTCAACTCTCTCTATATTATATACCCTCCAATTATATCTCTAGCATTTTATTTTATGTGACCGTACCTGTCTTCCTTCACTTGTTGGGAAAATAAAATTCCATATTCATGATAAGCTAAATGCTAAGGATATGTAGCTGTGGACCACTAAGTATTATTCCACTCCACAAGAGTTGAAAACCATACATTATTGTGTTAGCGTAGAAATAAATAGATACATATGTAAGTGGGGCGAATATTCACTCATTGGGTATCAGGAGCCCAATAAATTAGAAAAAAACATTATCCCAACCTATTCGAATAAATTGTGGATTAAGATATGAAATTTAAAGCGATATACAATTTTGTTTTGTTTGTACGAACTCATGAACTAATTAATCTCACATATATATATATATAGTTTTAATATATATATATATATATATAGTTTTAATATTATTGAACTATAGTCAATCGTATCCGTACCATCTTATAATGAACACCGTGACATATGTACTATCAATACGAACATAGTTCGTTCATCCTATTACTATAACGCAGGAAATTTTTTCTTATCTATTTGAACTTTCGTTAAGGTCATATTATTAATATTTTGTTATTTTAAATGGTTATATTGTGTTATATATATGCATGCATTGCTGTACAAATTAATAGCGATGATGCAAAATGTCCTGTTTCTGATATTTTAAACAGGTGGTCACATGGAGGCATCCTTTCATATATATAATCATATGTGATGTCAATAATCGACTAGGACTAGGACTAGGAGTAGGAGCCACCTATATATATATATATAGGACTCTCTTATATATATATATATATTCTGCAATATTAATTAATTAGTACAATGTGCATTCATTCTTCTACGACTCTCATCCTCCATATTCTTCCAATATTAACTGCTCATTGCATCTTTCTACTCTTCTTTCACCCCATCCACATTGCTAGCTAAGCTCATATATAATACCCACGTACACAATATACAACATTATCACATTAATGAAATGTCACCAAAGTTAGCTGTAATATTTATTAATGTTATAAATATTGTGGAATTTTCACGTTGGTAATAGGGTTTCACAACTTAATTCTATTGACCCCATCTCAACGATCATGCATGATATTACTCCATCCGTCCACGAAAAAGCTTCATAATTTGTCATTTTCGTCCGTCCACGAAACATCTTCCTAATTCAACTTTCCATTTATAGAAAGTGGACCCACCACACTCTCTACACACAACTTAATTTAATATAATACATTAAGTGGGACCCAACATCCACTAACTACACACAACACAATTTAAAACACTATATTAAGTGGGACCCAAACTCCACTAACTACATATCATCATTAAAATCAAAAGCACACCATAAAAACACGTACCGGGTCAAACTAGGAAGCTTTTTCGTGGACGGAGGGAGTATCATTTAACTACTATTATTTATCTATAACTGAAATTATTACTCATTTTGTCTTTTTAATTAGTTAGAGATGTCCAAATGAACTATAATCGTTAAAATCGAATAGTAATGAAACTGTAAGTATGTAACCGTACGTCCCTAATTATGATTCCGTTCCAAAATCAGAACTAGCGGTTCGAAATTGGAACCATGTTATACAGTTCCGGCTCTGAACCATCATGAACCGTAGAATCATGATTTGGTTACAATTTCAAAATAATAAAACTGTGAACTGACTTTTTGATTAAAATTCGAACACCTTTAATTTTAGAATGTTCACAAAATGATCATTATCTTCTTCTTTTTTCTTGTTTGATAAGTGATATTTCCACACACTATGCACAATTTAATTAACATTTAACAACAGTAAATAAAGGAAGAATCGAACTCCACGAAATGTACAAATACGTTTTAAGTTAAATTATTTTATTAAGATATGTGTAGGAACAAAATAAATAATTTAATAACTGGTGAGAGTATAATAATCAAATGCAGAAATTAAATACACCAATATACTAAATTAAATGTGAAGTAAGACAACAACGTAACACGCTTTTGCATTCATAATTGTATTGTAAATACACGTTCAAACATGATACACATTTGAGGTCTAAACAAGTGCATCTTTCCACCTTAAATTGGGTATAAACTATGACAGCACCTGTATGGAAATCATATATATGGATCAACACAACACCTACATACTCCCTCCGTCCCGCTAAACATGTCCTGTTTTATTAAAATAATACACTCATCTGAATATAAAACAGGACATGTTTAGCGGGACGGAGGTAGTATATATTAGTGTAATCTTACCCCCAAAATGTATAAAAGAAAAAATTAGGGCACATCAAGACACGAATTGAACAAGATTAATGAGTCCCACCCACCAAATCAAAAGAAAATAATAATAGAAGATCGAAATGCAAATTAAGAATTAATCTGGTATTTCGTAGTCATCAGGGACAGAGAAAGTATCGGGATCCTGATTATGTAGCCACCCAAATTTCTCCAAGAAAGGATTAGCCAAATTCTTCAATGGGTATTTATCAATAAAACTAGTCCACACACTGTTCTTCCCATCCAAATCCCTCACCACCTCCCACAAGCAGCTGTTGCACTTAAACCCTGCACCAAAACTTATCATAAACACCCTATCCCCTTTCTTCAGCCTCTTCTTCGCCTCCATGTACGCCAGCACGTACCAGAGGCTGCTCGCCGACGTGTTCCCGAACCGATGCAACGTCATCCTCGCCGGCTCCACGTCATGCTCGCTCAGGTTTAGATTCTGCGCTATGGCGTCGATCACCGCCTTCCCTCCCGTGTGGAGGCAGAAGTGATCCACCCCCGTCTTGAAATCGATAACCGGCCTCGTCACGGCCTTGCTACTCCTCTGGCGCAGCTTGCGGAGGAGGAGCAAGGCTGAGAACCGAAGGAGCTCGCGGAGGGGGAGGATCCTCGGGGCGATCTCCTTCAGGTTGTCCACGAAGGCTCTGGTGGCCGCCTTGGGCAGGTTTTTTCCCAGGTGGAAGCCGACTAAGCCCTTGTCGTCCTCCCTCTGCAGGCAGCAGTCGTAGGAGTCGTCGCGCCAGCCGTGGTGGGTCCGCACGAGGCACTTGAGCTTGAACATGGACTTCTCCTTCAACGAGGGCTTGTTGGTGAGAATCATGGCGCAACCGCCCGAGCGGAAGAGGGAGTTGGCGAGGATCATCGACCGGTCGTTGCCGGAATACCAACCCAAGCTCAGAGACTCCGACGTCACCACCAGAGCCTGCAAATTCTTTTGATTCTTAAAAATGCTCTGAACGATGTTGAGGGAGACGAGGCTGGCGCTGCAGCCCATGCCGGTGAGGTTGTACACCTTGACGTCCTCCCTCATCTTGTAGTGGTTGATGATGCGGGAGGAGAGAGAGGGCATGGTGGCCAGCATGGACACGTTGACGACGAGGACGTCGATCTCCGCCGCAGAAATTCCGGTGCGGCGGAGGAGTCTGGCGATGCTGTCGTGGAAGAACTCGTCCATCTCCTCGAGGCCGTCGTTGAGGGTGGGGGAGGCCTCGCGGCCCTCGAAGACCATGCGAGGCGCGTAGGTCTCCTCGCCGATGCCGGAGCTGACGATGGCCTTGAGAAGGAACTGGTACTCGTTGAGGCCGAGGTGCTTGTTGCGGCGGATGACCTCGCCGGAGAATTTGGTGCTGAGGTGCCTATCGTGGGTGGGCTTGTAGCACTCGTAGTCGAGTATGTAACAGCTGTGATTTGTCCTTCGATCAAAGAATCTCCATATGAGGTGGAGAAGAGAAAAGAGAGGGAGAGAATAGAGAAGCATTGTAGCAGCAAAGAGGTTCATCTCCGACTAGGAGGTGGAGAAACAAGGTTTTAATATATAGGCTACTGTACGGTTTGTTTAATTCTGTTAGCTAGCTACCTACACTCTCTTTTATCTTTTGTTTTATATTCTTTTCAAGATTTTGTTGAGGATGGAACTGAAACTGGAACTGCAAGTCTGGAAGGGGAGACACACACACATGTGTAAGTGTTTAACTCGTATGTATATGTGTGTGTATGGTGTATGGTGTTATTAAAGGGTTGGCAAAAGTTGAGGAAAACATGTGAACATGGTCTTTTTCAAAATACTCCCTCGTGTATGAATGTTCTTTAAAAATTTTAATTCACAACCGTTTTAACGTAGTGTTTATTTAATGTAGAAAACTGTCCTTACTGAAGTTTCAATCCACTTATTATTATTTTTTAATTAAAGTTTATATAAAAAAATGTAGTTAGTAGAATTTAAATTTTAATTAATTGTGTATATAAAATAATTAATATAAATAGAAAATTATAGTGTTAAAAAACATCAATGCACCGATTAAAAAAAAAATATTAAAAATTCGGAATAATAGAAGTACTAGTATTAGTAATTGTATTTGTAGCTTTCTCAACCTCCACCAACTCCTGTGTGCGTCGTTTTCCCTACACATATGGAGTATTTATATTAATTAATTAATATTAGTGCGTACCACAAATAAAGGAAACCATTTCAGGTTTTGTAAATTTTAGAAACCAATTCTGTGTGTCACGGCACACGCGGTTTCCTAATTAATTATTTGTACGCATGGCATGGCATGCATTGGAAATCATAATTCTGCTAATTAATTAATTAATTAGCTCTTCCAAACTCAAATTTCACTATTTATTTTGCAATTTTTTGTCTTACATTCATTCATGCATGCCTTACCCTCCCTGCTACCCACTCTACATGTTTTTGCTTTTTCATTCTCAATTTCTTGTCAATTTCATTGTCTAATTCTGTTTTAGTATGACTTTTAGTACCAACTAATTCAAATTATAATTTATATTTTGCCTTTTTTACTTCTAATTATGATTAACTTTAAATTGACAATTGATTTTTAAGATTAATGAATATTTCAAAATTATGGTATATAAATTTTTTTGACCTCCACGTTTAGTAATAGTATAGGGTTGATTAGGTTCGTTATATATATAACAATAAAATTTATATCTATAACAAATAGTAATAAAATTAAGGAGTGAATATACAAAATAGCCAAAAAAGATGGTAAAAAAAAATAATAGTCACAAATATAATAATATTTAAATTCTAGCTATTTGATGTGAGAATTATCACAAATACTCTTCTACGTACTAAATTTAATTGTACAAATAGCACGAATGATATGAAATTAAAAATATGAATAACATTCATTCATATCATTCATACATACATATAGTTTAATAAAATTGCATATTGCGTATGAATGTTATGATTCAATACGATTCATTATACTATTCATGCACATAAATGTAAAAAATAATTATAGGAATATTTTAACACTAAAATTATAAAAATGACTATAATTTAAATATTACTATATTTATGGCTATTATTTATTTTTTTACAATTTTTTTGGTTAGTTTATATAATTAACACAAAATTAGAGGGGACTCAGAAAATTTGTGGGACATAACCCTAGCACTAATAAATGCATGTCCGTCCATATAAAGAATCAAACTGACCAAGCAAAAGGAAACTGTGATATATTGTATCATGCATTTTAATTGGATAACTAATTGAATTTAGGGGTTTTTTCGGTTTGATTTGGTGCGGTTTTATACGAAAATTAAATCAAATCATAAAGTATGATTTATAATTTTTGTGAAATCAAATCAAACTGAATTAATTTCAAAATCGAACCAAACCAAACTGAATTAATACGGTTCCATGCGGTTCGGTTTATGGTTTACAATTATTTAATTATAATATGGTGTGTTTATTGATTTTCGTGTAATGTATAGTTATTGAGTGTTTATTCGTTGTGATGTAAAAAGTAAATAAATATAAATAAAGTTTATTATCACCTATGTGTCATTTTTTTAGTATAACAAAAAAATATCAACACCAATATAACACGTATACTTGATTAATAAATAAAATAAATTATTTAAAAATTTAATATTTTTCTACAAATTAAGAATTTGAGATATATAGTTATAAAGAGTAAGTAAAGAAGAAGAATTCAATAAAAATATATATTGATTTGTTAGATAATCAATCATTATAATTTAATAATTTATCTCTTACCAAATTAAATAAATTTTATTTATGAAATTATGAAACAAAATATTAATTCAATTAATAGATCATGATATACAATATACATACATAATTTATATTATATTTAAGTTATTATATAATATATATAATAATTATATTACAGTTTTGCGATTTGCTGTTTGGTTTGATTTTTTTTTTTTTTTAAATCAAACTGAAATCGTAAACCATAGTTTCATAAAACATTAAATCAAACCATATATTTTAAACCACAAACCGAACCAAACCTAATAAATGCGGTTTGATTTGGTTTGATTTGGTTTGATTTAAGATTTTAACCGTACCATGAACACCCCTACACAAATTAATTTAGCTTTCGAATACTTAAATCAAGTAATTAATTTAGCTTTCGAATACTTAAATCAATTTTACTTGAGATGAGATCAATGTCACACTACGTGTTCAATAATCAAATTTACTATTTTACTTACTATTTTTAAAAATAAAACTATTATAATATAATAAATTATAATTAACAATTACTTGAAATTTTTTTAGAAAATTTAAAATTTATATACTCTAATTTTGAATGTACAAAGCCTAACTATTTGGGGAAGAACACTAATATTATATATATATAATTAAATTAAAGCATAAAATTTTGAAATAAAAAAAGGGAAAAATAATTTTGCAACTTAACCCTCCCTTCTAACGGTCGTTTAACGTCGTTAAGTAAATTAATTTTTTATTTCAGCAACTTATCAAAATCATGGGCCTCTTTGAACAAAAACTGGACCATAAGGAGTGATCTGTCATAGAGGCCTCTACCTAGGGGCGGATATGCTACTTTTCCCATGTTTTAAATATCACGTATATTATATTATATGTTCATTTTCACTAAAAATAAAATTTACTTAACGACGTTAAACGGCCGCTAAAAGAGAGGGTTAAGTTGCAGCAACTTATCGACTTTAGGGGCTTATTTGAACAAAATCGAACTATAAGGGATGATCTTCCGTAGCGTCTCTACCCTAACAACGAATATACTACTTTTTCTATAAAAAAAAATATTAAAATTTAATTGTGAAACATACTTACATATAGTGTAAAGCTAAATTACTATTTATAAAACTTTTATAGAACACTAATTTCTAGATGAGGAAAGATCAACATTTTCATTTATTTTTCTTTGTTATAAAAATAAAATCATATATATATGTGTATGTATATTACATATCAATATTTCACTATTAAACTCACTTTAAATTTAAATTGAGTACATGTATTATAAGGTTTCAACATTCGTTTGAAGGTTATCCATGAATAATAAAAAATGTATATTAAAAAAAGTATGCAACAGAACAAATTAAAAGTATGGTGATCTAATGAAACAAACTCAATATTTAAGGAAATAGATGTATTTGTCTTGAATATATTCCGTTAGTTTGTGACAACAATAGTATTTATTACATCATTTTAAAAGAGGCGACGATTAATGATGTTGCTATTCTTATTGAAATGATGTTAAGTTGACTTGGATGAAAGATGACATATTTGTAGAGATATTCCTAACTAACATGTAGATAGGTTGGGACTTGGGAGTATATCTCATGCATCTCTCTTAACTTTTTTTCCCCTCATCTTGTCATTAAACATTCATCACATTCGGCCAAAACTTTAATATTGTGGAAATATAGTTGGACTTCCACCCAAATGTTAGGGGTAGTTAATTAACACTTTTAATTTGGTGAAAATTATTTGGATATTTTTTGACGTATACTATATTCAGTGTAATTTGTAATTCATCCGTCCCAATAAAGATAACACAAAACTTTTGAGTACGGTTACTAAAGAGAGTGTATAAAGTAGTGTAAGAGTGATAAATGTGGTAGGGTCTACACTTTTTCAAATGGATAACTACTATTTTAGAAATGTGTCAAGCTTAGTAGAATAACCCAGTAAGGAAATTGTGTCAAGTTTAGTGAGACGAAGAGAGTACGACCTTTTTCTAGGATATAGCGTTCGCCTATAATATCTTATTAATTCAATTAAACATCTATAATCAGGTATATTTAATTCATGTATTTTTTATTAATGAATTTAATTATTGATTACGTTTATTTGAAATACTCATCATCTTCTATAGATATATAAAGCTTCTATAAAATTTCTATTATTATTGGTCCATTAATAAAAAATGATACAAAACCCACAAATAATTTGGCATGGTTGATATGAGAGCAGCGTGTTTGCACATATACAGTAGATTAGTGTTTCTTTTGCTCTACTATACGGTCTAGAAACTTCTAAGTTCTAAATCAAATGGCCTTCGCTTCTTAAATTTGGTTTATAAATTTGACAAGGAGAGCTATGTATTATATTTTATAATAAATTAATTCCACTAAAGAAGTGCTAATAACTGACTATATATATATATATATATATAAATATAATTAGTTAAGTCAATTAAGTACGTATTCAATGATAAAAAATGTTTTTTTTTTAAATTTCCCATGCACGTACGTAATTTTGCGAACACACACACACACAAGTACGTAGGTATAGATGGATGATTGCTTAATTATAAAAGTATTAACTTATCATATTTTGTGATATACACACATATTTTGTGACTTTGTCATAGTTAGGGTAAGTGATATTGATATAATTGTTGGTCCATAAGTAGATAGTCTCCATAACGCATGCATATATATATCATATATGCTTTTAATTTGCTTTATTTGTGAAAAGGATAATTAACCACTCTAGTTTCCAACTACATGCATTCATTTCAATTAATTATAATATGAAAAGAGGTCTTGTCGGTTGTCATAAGGGGTGTAATCGAACCGAACAAAACCGAATACTGTCAGGTTCGAGTTCGGCTTGTTTAAAAATTTGAAGGCACGAGTTCGGTTTGGTAAATAAAAATCGAGCTCGAGTTTGGTTCGTTAATTATTCGATTTAATAGTAAATTTGAACCTGAGCTCGAACTTGGCTCGAGTTCGTTAAATATCCGAGTTCGAGTTCGTTAAAAAGCTCGTTTATTAAATTATTTTATTAATATATATATATTTATATTAATTTGCTAAGTTCATGAACTAGTTCGTATATAAAGTTCGTGAACTATTTGAAGCTCGACTCATTTTTTAAGTTCGTGACAAGCTCGTTAAAAAAGTTCGTGAACTATTCGAAGCTCGGTTCGTTAAATCATGTTCGAACATGTTCGTTAACTTTTCGAAGCGGATACTTTTAGGCTCGAGTTCGGATCGAAAATTTATTCGAACTCGATTCGAGGCTCGAATTTGGTTCCTTTAGTAAACGAATGAATTTGAAACGAACTTTTATCAAGCTGAGCTTCGAATAGTTCATAAATAGTTTGATTCGCTTACACCCTTGGTTGTGATCACTTATATGTATGGATATCAGAATGACTTATTGTTTCCTATTGTGAGAATGTAGGTTATAATTATTTTTTATTTTATAATATATGTTCTATTTTCAAATTTTAGAGTGAAATGATGACATCCTTTTACTTTACATTTATTATGTATTTTTATAATTTAAAATTATTAAAATATATGATCCCAATTATCAAGTATGCATAAAATAAATTTATATATTTCTTTAGTATTCATAATTAAATGAAACAATACATTTAAAAAGAACGGGAGGAATTAGGGAGTTGATAGTTCGTTATATTTTCAAATTTGTCGATTTGCAAAACACGACTTTGACGCTAATGCATAAATAAACATATTCATATTTCGGTGTCAATTCAAGCTTTCTCGTCATCATTTATCGCACAACTTTCGTCTTTACATTTTACTCCCTCCGTCCACCAAAGTGTTTAACAAATTTTCTTTTTAGACCGTCCACGAAAGTGTTTAACACTAAAACTTTTCATTTATAGTAACTATTCTATATACACAATTCAAATAAAATTATAAATCATGTGAAACCCAAATTCCACTAACTCTACTTTTCTACACACATCTTCACACACTATACTCCTTTCACACTCCACTCATTACATTCTTTCCACACTCTACACAAAGTCAACTTGTTTTCTTAAAACCCGTGTCATGTCAAAATGTTAAACACTTTACGTGACAGAGGGAGTAATTTTTTTTATTGTTATGAGTAAATAAGTCAACATACAAAGAAAATTATTTTAATTGTATTCTCAAATTAATACCACGATTAATATTTTACTAGTTAAAATAAATGGCTATTTTGAACGGGTATCATGGAAACAAAGACTCAACTCTCATATAGTTATATTAGTCATTTTCAAATAGATAAATTCAAAAACTAACTATCAATATAAAAAGACACGTACTAATTATTTTATTTGCCAAAATAATTTATGTTTTTATCCGGTACCAATATTAATTATGTATTATAATTTTAATGGGAATGTGTAAGTGAATGAAATTTGAGTTCTACTTTATATATTATTTTAAATTGAGTTGTGCAGTTATTGGATTATGAGTCTTGGTTTATATATTGTTAAATTGAGTCATGTGTATTGAGTATGATGGATACATATAAAGAAAAAGTTTCAAGTATAAATTATATTTATGAAAGTTTTGAAATTATTTTATGGATGGAGAGAGTATTCACTATCGGACACCATTAACTATTATCTACTACCATTAAGGAATTTTATTTTAGTTGCAAATATATATATATCATTTTTGTGGAAGGAGAGAGTATTCATTCTTAATACCATTAACCGCTATCCACTACATTAAGGAATTTTATATTATAATTATCGAAATTGATGATAAAAATCTGAAAGAGGTTGAATTAGATGACCTCGGTTTGAAAATAGTTATAAATTTCCTATTCTTATCTATATGTTCCCATGGAATTGGGTTACATATCATGGTAAATTATATTTTGCAAGCAATAAATTAATATCAAAATTGCATAACACATTGGGATGGTTTTTTTAATAACTATTTTACCATCTTTTGTCTCTTTATTCATTACTTTATTTTATTTTATTAATTACTTGTTTAAACTAAATAATTTACCAACTCACCACATTCAATACTATGTTTAATTTCACAACATATATTTATAATATTGTACGTCAAAATATAGGATCCCCAAATTCTGAGGCCCTCGGCTGTCGACCAGGCCCACCGCCCTCATGGCTGGGCGTGAATAGTGGCATCCAACCGAATTTAATAAGTTTGAGAGTTATTTAATGTTCACATATAGATTTATCGGTAGTAAATTCATTTAGTTAAAAAGTATGAATATGAATTATTTGTGAAATATTCTTCTGACCACATAATGTTAATCATATCATATTTCTATAATTTCAATATAAAATTATATCTAAATCTTGTATAAAATTAAATTTGTATTATATTTCACGTATGATTAATAATTACGGATAGCGGATTGACACAATCGCAAATTTAAGAGATGCTAGGGTGGGTTGAAGCACTCTCCACCAAAAAAATTTATTTTATTTTTAGTTTTTTTATCTATAAATTTTCGATATAGCATCTTTCGTCGTGACATCAATAGCTCCCCTATCATCTCAATCACTCAAAAATTAGTCGCTTTGAACCGCCAATTTCGTTCGGAGATCGACTCGATACTAAACGAGCCAAGCTTGAGCATGATTGCTCAATAATTTTATCGAGCATGTATCGGTTTTTGTTTGTTTGTTCACGACCTCCAGGTTTAATCGAGCATTTAATTAGTCGAGCCTTAAAGTAAAAAATAACTAATTTTCTAAAAATAAATTTTTTTAGGAACTCGAGCTAAAAAACTATTAATATAAGCCGAACTCGAGCTCAAAAACAATCTCATCGAACATCCCACGAGCCGAGCTCAAACCGAATTCGAACTCGATAATTATATTACGAATCGAGCTTGAACAATATATCAAAATTTCGAGCCGACATCAAATACCTTAATATTCTAAACGAGCCGAGCTTATTAATATTCGTCTCGGCTACACTCGTTTACACCCTTACGTGACGGACTATTATTCGTGAGCAAATATAGTGAAGCATCTCCAAATATTTTTTTTGCGTCTGTCCCTGAATTGACATGTATCCAACAAGTGGTGCTTGGGCGACAAGGTTGATTAATTTTGATACTATACGTACATAACTAACAACTAGCAAGTATGGTATCCCTTCGAAATATAAATATGAATAACTACTATCTATCCTCCGATTGTATCCCTAATAATGCCAATTTTGTGTTTGACGTTAAAATTATAAAATGTTATTATTATTATTATTATTATTATTATTATTATTATATATGCGCGTGTCCCAATCGAAAATTCTGAAATATAAAAAGTAATGCGAAATAACCAAGTGGCTTAATTAATGAGCGCATTCCATATATACATTGAATATTAAATGATTAGGGAAAGTTTGTTAAAATTGTGAAGTACAAAAAAAGCAACATAATTAAACTCAGGTTACAAGACAGGAGATAGCAAACATGATTTTATCGTTCAACTAATTTTGTTGATTACGAATGAAATCATAAATTCGGAAAACTACTTATCGCTAACACATCTCCATCATTAATTAATGGCCGCCATAATTAAAACTTTTTACTAATAATATATATATATATATATATATATATATATATATATGCTACTTAATTACACTGTGTTATACATAGCTCATTCTATTCTAGTGAACTTTAATTTTGGATTGTCTCCATCATTATATATCTTTAATTTACAGATTATAATATAACCTGCTTATATTGTAATTACAGCTTAATGTTTGATGGTTGACTTTGATCACTTTTGTTTGTCTAATGGTTGGACAAATTAGGTGAGGAACCTCTTTCAACATTTTAATTTTCAACCGATTATTTATAATTAAACTCCAATTAGTTACTGTTTCTTTAGCTTGCAGTGGCACATCCAACTTAATCGTTTCTGGCTATTTTCTGAAATATTTGTAGGGATTAAAATATTACTACACCTTATCACTTCCAATATTGTCTAAATTAAGTAAAACAGGCAAACTCTTCACACTACTTATTTACATGCGCGGGGGGAAGTATTAAAATGGAAAATGTGTTATTGTGATGAATGTATTTATCATTATATTTTGTAAGAGAAGTACAATACATGATATCAAAGTATCAAACAACAATTTCTAGAAAAAAAAAGAAAATCATTAAATTATAATAATTAATTGAGATATTCTCTCACTTCTCAGGTACATTATTTTTTTTATAAAAAGCAAAACCTGTATATATATAACATATATTAAAAAATCAAACCAATAACCATGATATAGTGTGATATTATATATCTCTTCTACAAAATTTTGGATTCGGACTAATTTATTTTCCGCATGCAGCTATTGTGTAAAAACGCTTTCGTTGTCAAATATTAGTTTTATTTTAAAATATTTTAGGTATATAGTAATAATATACTCCCTATGTATTTTTAAAGCCGAATTAAAGTGTATGCAACATTTGAAGTGATGAATCGAGTCCCATCTTCTCCATATACATTAATATTATACACACAGAAGCCCAGCCCAGCCCAGCCCGTGTGGATATTGAATGGTCTGGGCTCAGAGTAAGGCCCATTGGGCTAATCTATCATCTACTATCAATTTATTTCTAAATAAAAGTAGTGGCGGGAACTATAAATATTTGCATTTCGCCCCCAAAATCTCCCGCCAGTCAAAGGGGTGAAGCTGCATCCCTATTTAAACCCTACCATTATTACCGATCCCGAACTTTCATCCCTAACCCTAACTCCCCAAAATTTCCCTCCAAAAACACCAAATCCCAAAGGAAATACCGTTTCTTCAGCAAGACAAGATGTTGGAGCTTCGGTTGGTGCAGGGGAGCCTGTTGAAGAAGGTTCTTGACGCGATCAAGGATCTGGTCACCGATGCCAACTTCGACTGCTCCGCCACCGGGTTCTCTTTGCAGGCCATGGACTCCAGCCACGTCGCGCTGGTTGCGCTGCTGCTCCGCTCCGAGGGCTTCGAACACTACCGCTGCGACCGCAACCTCTCCATGGGCATGAACCTCAACAACATGGCCAAAATGCTCAGATGCGCCGGAAACGACGACATCATCACGTTGAAGGCTGATGACGGCAGCGACACCGTCACCTTTATGTTCGAGAGTCCCAGTATGTTTTTTCCTTCCATTTATTTATCTTTTGCATAGTTTTAATTTTAAAATTTTCCAATCAGTGTAGAGAATTTGTCCGCAACTTAGATGTGTATATATATATTAACGAGGAAGAATTAGTTCTATAAAATATTTTGACGAGGAGTGATTTTACTTTAGTGAATGATGAGCAATGTTCTGTTTCTGTTCTCACCGTGCCAACAAATCTCGAAAAACAGAGGGATGCTGTTTAATTGTGTAATGGTCATTTTAATCCTATTACGTAGAGCTTCATTCTTGAAGGTACACTGAGTTCCACTTAGCAGTCCTGGTGATGGAAGTTTGCTTATTACTCTGTTTCTTAGCTAAAAAATATCCACAAATGTGTTTGATGTGCGGGGATATATACATAACTTTTGTATGATTTTGATATCTGCTTCATAAAGTGCAGTTACTCTTGTGCTCGCTTAGTTCTTTGCACATATTTGAATGTAATGTTTAGTGAATTTGTGCTCATTTTACTCTTTCCACAGCACAAGATAAGATCTCAGATTTTGAGATGAAGCTCATGGATATTGACAGTGAGCACCTGGGAATCCCAGAAGCTGAGTATCACGCTATAGTTCGCATGCCATCTGCTGAGTTTGCAAGGATATGCAAAGATCTTAGTAGCATTGGTGACACAGGTGATACATCAATATACCCGAAAATATGTGGCCTTTTAAGATAGCGGCCTAGTGTAAGTTGCATGCTGCCTCACCTCCTTCGTCTGGGTTGCTTTCAGTTGTTATTTCTGTTACAAAGGAAGGTGTGAAGTTCTCAACAAGAGGTGATATTGGGACCGCAAATGTTGTATGCAGGCAGAATACCACTGTCGACAAGGTTAATATTCTTCTTGCCTTTATTAAGGAATTATGAGTGGCTGGTGACTGGTTTTTTCTTCACTTTGTATTTGCAGCCAGAAGAAGCCACTGTGATTGAGATGAATGAGCCAGTATCTTTAACTTTTGCTCTTAGGTACTTCAACTCTTTCACTAAGGCGACTCCATTATCAAGCACTGTTACTGTAAGTTTGTCCTCTGAGCTTCCTGTGGTAATTGAGTACAAGATTGCAGAGATGGGCTACATACGGTTCTACTTGGCTCCCAAGATTGAGGATGACGAGGAAGAAAATAAGGCTTGATCCAATTACATATTGAATTTGATATTTGCTTAAAGCTGATCCACAACCTGAGCATTGTATCTCTTTGGTTCTTTTTTCCCAGGAACCATTATCCCTATCATGATAGATCTTGAAGTTCAAAGTATTGCACTCCTAAATCAATGTATTCTGATTTTTTTGAGGGTATCAATGGATTAATATGTGCGCCATATTGACCAGATTCTAGGTTTTAGTGTTAAACTTTTTTGATTTTATGTTCAAGGGTGGCGGGTTTGTTCTGAATCGTTGGTGCCATATGTTATAATTTGAAAGTGAATTCATTTTTTTGTGGAAACGTTTTATTCCTATAACTGGTTGTGTTGAAAGTTACGATAGAGGGTATCCGTACACTCTTAAGTAGTACTAATCTAATCAGTGTGTGTGTGTGTGTGGCCTTTATTTCAATCTTGGGAGATCAAAAGTTTTAGGGGTCTGACTACATCTACTGTTTGACCCTTTATGTAGCTTAGTTACAATTGAATAATAGTCGCTGTTCCATTCCCTAGGGCCTAGATAACTTACAAATCCCCTTGCGTAATTATAGATCGACTTCACCACCACATTTGGCATTCCAAAATTGTTACAATATCACAAATAAAAAATTGATAAGTTTAGACAACAATAATGTGTCTGAGATACGGATCCTGAAACGTTAGGGAACTACTGAGTTCAGGCTGATTTGAGTTTGCCGCTGCTAAATTCAGTTGCCTCAGATATAACTACTCTTAAGTTTCAAATCCCTAAACACAACTGCACTGTCTGAGAGTGTAATTCCATCCAAACGCAGTTGTTGCATATTTGAGCTCTCATGTCAAGGCACTGGAATACCATGAAGTAATGCTTCTCCTGAAAACTGTTCAAATATTACGAAAACAATAACCACACCTTCAAGTGATATGAAGGTGCTTTGAGCTTTCCTTATCCCAAGCTATACAGCCCAATCCCACGTGTTGAACACAACAGGAATAAGAGGAGCTGGCTTTGCTGAAGAAAATCATGGCGAACAAAATTTGTGGAAAATGTTAGAAGTGCTTCCAGTCATCGCCAGCATATATTGCTTGATCTCCGAGCTCTTCCTCAATTCTGAGCAGCTGCAGATAAAAAAGGTTTAGCTATTATTAAACCATCAGTTTCAAATATTTGTAAAAAAGAAAAGGATATATGGGTATTCCGGAAAGTGACAAATAAGGAAACATAATTTGCAGCTACTGGCACATAAGCTCAACACACCTGATTATATTTTGCCAGTCTCTCCCCACGGCAAGGTGCGCCTGCCTTAACTTGACCAGTGGCAACACCAACAGCTATATCGGCTAAGAAAGAATCATCACTCTCCCCACTTCTCTGAGAAATTACCAGTCCCCAGTTGGCATCCTTAGCTAACTTCGCTGTTTCAATGGCCTCAGTTATAGTTCCAACCTGGTTGACCTGAACTTTGTAGTAAACATGCCATCATTCAATAATGGATAGCAATGGAAATTATGGAAGCAACATCATGAAACAAGCAAAAGTGAACTGGAAAGAATAGACTTGAACTGATATTGAACTGAACTCACAGTTTTCTTGTAGATTTTTGTTTCATGTAAGAGCATAACCCTCTTATTCTATTTACTAAAATGAATAGTTCTCCATGCTCTTAATATTTCTAGTGTTGATATTTTGCAGATAGAGCATGAAGTGAAATTGCAAGGACATATCTAAAGCAATCAATTTTTTTGATTTAAAGGTTCAGTAACTAAAACTCATTTCTGAGCCATAATTTACACACACACACACACACATTCATATATATATATATATATATATATATACATATATACATATATATATATATATATCAGATGTTACCTTAAGGACAAGAGCGTTGCAAGCTGCCTCCTGTACAGCCCTCTCAATTCGTTTTGAATTTGACATCAACAAATCATCACCTGCAACCTGAAATAAAGTCACTTCAGATCTGAATAGGTATCATGCATCTTAGCATGCATGCTTTTCTTCTTTACAATGTGTGATGCCAACTTGCATTATCCAACCACATGGTCACAACTTCAAAGTTTCTAAGATCTTTTACTAGAATGAGGCCTCTTGAACAACAATATTTTAAGGGACTCAACTTAGTTGGTCACAAGATCAAATAAACAGGTATTTGTAAACAATTATAAGCTATTGTCCATATGTAGCACAATCTTTTCTAAAAACAGTAATTGAGAGTATAATTACAAAATATAAACAAGAAAAGCTTGGTCTTCTATTTCTTCAAAATATATATGAACTAGAAGATGAAGATAACCAAACTATACACACACAAATGATTTCAAATAACAGATTTATGTTGGAAATCATTGTTTACATTAAGTAAGCTGTAATTTTAAAGAACGCTTGTTTTGTGATGTGAATGTCTAATATAATAGCCCCAGAAGAATAAATACCAGATGAAGCTGTTTCGGTATATATGAAAAACAAACCTGGCAAATTCCAAGACTAGAGAAATACTTGGAGTGCTCCCAGTCTTCCTTATCAAATGGATCTTCAATTGACACAATAGGGTAGGCTGAGAGAGAACCAAAATAGGTATAAGAGAAAGAGAGACAACATGATAGAAGCCTACTTAGATTGCAAACAGCTCTACTCAAAAGTTTAAGAACAGAAATGCGAGATTCAACAAGAAGATCCATATAAAATTCTTTGTACAGAGCAGATAAAGGATCTCAAAGAAAACTTAATGTTGTGATAATGATACCTTCACAAAGTTCTTTGTACATATCAATCATGTTCTCCCCTGATTTAAAGTTTTGACCAGATCTATTTGGTATTTTGTAATCCAAATCATATTTGGTACCTAAATATTGAAAAAAGGGAAACGTAAATCATTGTCATGAACTTTATAAGCAGATCAACCAGAGATATATGGTTCAGATAAACCAGAACAAATATATTTTGCGTATTCGACAATTATATGAAAAAGGTGGATTAAGAGATCGAACAAGAACCAAAGACATCAGGAATGACTTCCCTTGCTAATTAACCCTGGTCTAGTTAGCAAACTTTTTTCAGATGGAATGGGACCAGTAGAAATGTTCCCAAGATAAACAAAAACTCAAAAACATAATATAGAAACCCTGAATAGTAGGAAGGGCCAGAAAAGGCAGGGAATGAGCATAGCTACACTTGATCAAATTTTAAAGCAGAGGTAGATACATAGTATGATAAACTTGCTAAAGTAAATCAAGATAACATTCGTCAAGACATTATAAATGATTAATTATAAGCAGATATAAAATAACATTATATAAATGAAGAATGATAGTTAAACTTGTGCTTGAGCATTCTGAGCCCATTTGTGCTCTTTGTTTCACAAGCAAGAATTTGATTGTGCTTATGAATGAATTGGTGAATCATATGGCACAAGGAAATTATTTTGTATGAGCTTCTATGCCTCTCTAATACTCCCTCCGTCCCACTAAAGTTGGCTTGTTTTGACCAAATATGCGAGTGCTTTTTGGTCAAATTTGTTTTTAAACAAGACAACTTTAGTGGGAGGGAGGGAGTAGTTTAGTTCAGCAAGAATGTTCACTTTATGAGAAAAAAGTATCACCTATACAAAATTCAGTAGCATAAACGCCAATCGCTATCTTAATTTTCTCAGTGTATCCTGTTCTTTCGATTGCCTCCTTCACAAAGTCCAAGCCTTCTTTCAAGCTGCAGGTGCCAAAACTTAATATGCTTGATCCAGATCATCAGATAAGACCAATGAGGAAACTTGCCTGGAAATATCAGGAGCAAAACCGCCATCTTCTCCAACGTTACATCCATGTGCACCATATTTTTCTGTAATCACAGCCTGAGTAACCAGGAAGAGAGATCGCATATGAGTAATGGAAACAACCAAGAGGAAATCAGCTAGAAAATAATAACAAAAGGTATACACACACTTCACTAGTGAAACATATACATAAACCAAAGTTTTTTACAAGTTCCCAAGTATCATGAATGATCAATAGACTGATAGATTTTGTCAATTCTACGCACACCAAATCCTTCATCCTTGAGGTATTTACTCACATATGTCAGAACCAAGTATACCACCATATATAATGCTATAATAGGAATTGATTTTAAATTTGTGAAATTTACAACAGAGCCAAGATATCAAAGATGTAAAATGCTAAAATAGTGATACAACTTGTGTTGTAAATATGATTAAACAAGCTGAAATATTTCAGCATAAAAATGTACATTTTATAGAATGTAGAATTTCTCCACAGATAATACACAGTTGTAAACACATTTTTTTTCCTGGGATGGTTAACCTTTAGATGATGATAAGTCTCAGCTCCCATTTGCAATGCCTCCTCAAACTTTTTTGCCCCAATAGGAAGGATCATGATTTCCTGATGACATTTAGCAAAACATAATAACATATCATTCACAAAAGGGGTTAAGGATAATAAAATTATTGATTTAAATGCCGTTTAGTAAAATAAAGGTCAAAACATAGAATAACAAAGGGGTTAAGGAGCATAACATATTGGTATAGAATGCCATTTAGTTAAATAAAGGTCAAAGCATATAACAATTCGGACTCTCTTATATCAATGATAGGTCATAGAAATCCTTTAATTAACCTCTTAATTTCTAATTTGGGTGGAAAAATGACTCCAGCTGGCAAGCTACAGAATCAAGCCAAGTGTTTGGTTCAACTTAATGGAGAATGGAGTACTAGGCAATGCCTAGGGATGTCAATCGGGTCGATCCACTCAGTTTCAAGCTAACCCACTAGGGTTGTCAGTTTATTCGGTTCGGGCTAAATCAGGTTGAAAATTTACAACCCTCATCCTAAACTTTCGGTTTCGGGCTAGCCGGCCAATCGGGCTAGAATATTTATTGAAATATTTAATATATGTATATTTTTTATGATTTTATTTTAATAAATATATATATATATATGAAAAATATAAAAACTAAAATAAAATTTGAAACATAGTTAAATATTAAATTTAAATATGAATAAATTTAAAGAGAATGTAATCGTATTGTACAAAAACTGTCATAATTATTTTTTTAATTGATTGATTAATAGATTGGTATGATAAATACATTGTTCCGCATAGAAAATCTAATATGCAAATAATTATTATTTTATTTTTTTCATTCTGTTAATTGGGCCAACCGCTAACCCTATCGGGTTCGGGTTGTTTTCGGTCCAACTTATTCAGGCTAAAAAATGTTTCGTGTCATAAACTTTTAACCTTAACCCTCTTCGGTTTCGGGTTGGTGTGCGGGTCAACCCGCACTTTCAGGTCAAATTGACATCCCTAGCAATGACAAAGTTAATCCCTTAAACAAACGCCCAAAATTGGAGTAATTATCAATACCGGGCTTTTTAAAGTCATTAGGAGTTTCTTAGATAAAAATTATTTTAGATAAGTATATCTTCATCCAACAATATGAATAAACTCAATGATAGATTTATTTTACCTGAATGGCAAGATTGTTACCAGCATGGTTTCCACCACTTATGAGAGTGAAAGCAGGAACAGGAAGATGATAACTCGTTTTACCAGCTAGATCAGCAATGTGTTTGTACAATGGGACCTGCAAAGAGTTTCTAAAATCAAAACAAGATCTATATTGCAAGATAAAGTTGCTATTGTGAGTCAGGAATCATGCCTCTTTTTCGGCTGCCCCAGCTCTGCAAGCAGCCATTGAGACTGCTAGAATTGCATTTGCCCCAAGTTCACCCTATCAAATAATGAAAAATTAGCTTCATTTAGCATTACAACTTCTAAAATTAGCATGTCTTAGAAATGGCAGGAGACCCCAATCAAAATAAGGATGTACAAAGATGATCTCACACGATTCAGAACTTTCCATGCAGATGTACACAAAATTAGATAACTGAAAACTGTTACATAGCTACCTTCTTATCTGTCTTGTCCAAGTCTATCATGGCTTGATCAATTTGAACTTGGAGAGTTGGATCCATACCAATTAAAGCTTCAGATATTTTCTCATTGACGTTCTTGACAGCTCTATTTACACCATTTCCAAGATAGATTCCCTTGTCACCATCTCGCAACTCAACAGCCTCATACCTGCATATAAAAGGAAGTAATAAATTTACAAGACCCCTGGATTCAGAATGTGATAATTAGCGAGACATTGTATCTTTACCCATGAATAGATTGTGATTGATGAGCACGGATAAAAATGTAAATAAATAGATACATCTGCACATTGACAAATATTTTGTGCCTGCGAGAACATTCATACATCTGCTGATCTGCACAGTGCAAACCTATACATAATGAATTTGTGCCTGCGGCATTCTTCTATGAATACAGTGATGTTTGTTGCACAGCAAGCTCAAACAAGTTGAGTCGACTCATCCATGAAGCTCAACATATACTTCTTGAACTGAAAACATTTGTTTTCAAAAGAAGTTGGCCTAGAGCAGCTAAATATTTTACTTTGTCTAACAATCCTCGAAAACAATAATCCAAACTTCATAAGCTATCGAAAGTCAGCATATATGGGCCCTAACATAGTAAACCATGCTTGTTTGAATCGCTTAGTTCACTTAATTAGCTCGTAGACTATAATCTTTGTCTCATCCCCAGCTCAAATTCTTCGTTAATGCAGGGACGAAAGCCAACATTGCCAAATTCAGAACGCAAACCCCATAGCAAAGAAAATATCAAGGAACAACAGACATCTGAAATAAGAAGCAAAAACACGAGAGGGGAAGCGAGGGAGAAAGCAGCACTTACATCCCAGAGGTCGAGCCACTGGGCGCGGAAGCGCGAAAGACGCCTTTATTGGTGTACAAATCGACTTCGACAGTGGGGATTCCTCTGCTATCCAGGATTTGCCTGGCTTTAACATTGGTGATGACGGAGGGGACGGATTTTCTCATGTGATTGGAGATGAAGAGCACGGGATCCGGCGTCTTTGCCCTAACGGCGGCATTGACGGCGTCCTCAATCTTCCGAGAGAGCGTATGCTTGTCTAGATACTCCTGCACCGACATCTCCTGCTCGCAGCAATTAAAAAAATTGATTGGATTATCTGCTTTGAAAATTTCTTCTTCTCCCGCTTCTGCTTCTACCGATGCAGCTGGAATTCGGCGATTCGAAATGTGAATTGGAACGATGTAAGAAGTATTTGATACTTTTAGGAGATGATCGGAAATTGATCGACGAAGAAACGGGAGCTGAATTGGATTCGGGGGTTTAAGCAATAAAATGCTTAGAATTTTCAGTAATTTGTTGTGATTTATTGTACTCTTCGAGAATCCTCCCTGTTATGTCTGTAACGAGACTCTCGCTCCCCTAAGTTTACAATATACTTTAGAATATTAGGAAGTTTGAATTTACGGACTCGAAAATTTCACCACTGATGTTCAAGTTCAACTTCAAATATAATTATGGAGTTTGGAGTTCATTTTATGCAAAATTTAGTACTATTATTTTCAAGTTTGTATACATTTTCTATTTTGAAAGATTAGCTATTTTACTTTGATTCTCGATTAAAATTTCAATTGAAATTTTAATTAAAAATTCGAGGAAAAATTCGTGAACAAATGAATTCAAACATGTTCATGATCTCAACGAGTCGATTATAGTCAGGTTCGAGCTCGAGCTCGACTCGATAAAAGTATTGATTTCGAAATCAAACTTAAACTTAACATTTACTATCGAATCGAGCTTCGTACAAACTTTTTTTAAGGAGAGTCCCAAATAGTTTATGAGTATTTCTTATATAGTTCAAACTATTAAAATTTATCGAGTTACAAAAATAGGAATGTTCACAATTATAGTTTGAAACCTAACCGTGACCTAAATGCCAATCCACGATTTTTAAAATTTAGAAACATAACAAAACAATTGTCATTGTGGTTCAGAATTTGGAAACGAACCATTTAGAATGATTTCGATTAAGATCCTGAACTATCCAAAAACTTAATGCCACTATATTTGAAAATGTTAAAATCTTAATTATGAACTTCCATTTAATAAATTGATGGTTGTCATGTTCTATACAAATCAACTTCCATTTAGAAATTAATTTTCACATTCCTAAAATAATGAAAAATATATTCTAGATTCATTCTAATTTATCACACATGAATTTCTTTTCCATATGAATATAACCATATACATAAATATGTAAATATATAGATATTCACTAAATACCATTACTTTGTTATAATCATAAAAATAATGTCCAAGGCTTAGATCTCAGGTTCAAGTTCTCCGTGACGCGGCTATGTAATTTAATTTAATGTAGTCAATTTTTTTTAGAAATAAATAATAATATCATATAAAAATAAAATTATCTAACTACTTAAACATGAAAATATATTGAAAAAGATTCCTAATAGATATATTTTAACTCATTATTATTTGTTGTTATATTATGTTATAAAATTATAATTTTTGTTATGTAAAATTATTATTTGACCATACTTTTATGTAACAATTATAATTTGAAGTTAATTAAAAAAATTATCATTTAAATTGATTTGATTTAGATACTTATTTTATATATAAATAGTATATATTTATATATAATAGTGATCATTTGAAAACTTTTTTAAATATATTTATTATATAAATTTTAATTAAATTTTTATATATACAATATTTTATGTTTTTATTAATATATTTTTCATATAAAATTAATTCAATTACTAATTATGTATCATTCTATTTTAATTTTATATGATCCATAAATTATTAAAATATTTATAATTGACATTTATTTAAAAATAGAAATAAAAACAACACTATTATTATTATTAGAAGAAATGAATAGTGAAAACAACGTTAATATATAAATTATATGTATAAATATAATTATGTATATATTTATACAATTCTTTTTAATTTGTTAATCAATCATAACTTTTGCATACTAAATTTATTTTGTATATATTATATATTAAATAAAAGCTCTTGTCAAGATTTTTTATTTAAGATGTATCTTGCAAATATTTCTGCAAACTAAATAGAATAATTTAAGGAATAAAGAAGATTATTGGAGAGAATTTAAAAGTAGTTATTTGATTTATATTTTAAAAACTATTTAATTTGATAAATGTATTTTAATTAACATTGAAATTAAAGTTATTTAGCCATTCAAATTGAAATTCAATTTATAACTTGTATTTTATATATATATATATAAATTAAAATTATTTATTAAATCTCCATTTAAATTGAAATTCAATTGATCATTCGTGTTTTATATATTGTTACATTGATTCCACTCCATACAACAAGATCTTAATTACTAAATTAAATTACACTTTCTCTTTCTTATTCTATTAAAAAAATGTGTGAGATATTTTTTATTCAGGAATATTCAGAACGTGATGATATTAAGAAAGAAACTCTTCTTTTAGTTGTTTGACTTAGACAAGAAACTAAAATTATATGATTAGGTCAGTTGAAGGAGAATGCATTAAACGGCCTATATCTATTTCTGTAGAAAAGTGTGCCAGTAATTTGAAAACTTTTCAAATACAACAACATTTTTAATATCTATGGAAAGCATTGTCTGCTATGAACAAAAAAGAAAAAGAACAAGTGTAATAAATGAGAATAAGTTAATGTTTGTTTAGAAAGTAATTAATCACAATTCGAGGTATGAAAGTAGTAAATGAGTATAGTTACGAGAGAGCGCGCGAGGAGGAGAAAGATGAGTCTTGATTTGTACTAGCATGATCGGAAAACAAGTCCGACATGTAATTGTTCAGATCTTCAGGGGCATATTTGACAACTGACTCCACTCCAAATCGAAATCCCTTGGCGTAGTTGTCTCTGTGCTTAAGGTAGAAGCTCCGATAACCCGGACCGATTCTTTTCGCAAGAGAGATCTTCACGTTGTCCCGTAGATTCGGGTCGGGTATGACCCATGAAGTCTGCTTCTTGTACGCCTCCTCGAAAGCTGAATTGAACCGCTCGAAACATTCCGTCACCTCCTGAGGAGAATTCTCAGCCGTTGCCTCCTCCGGTAAGGAACAGATGACTTTACTCCACCCCATCCGCTCGTAGTTTGCCAGATACTTGCTCACTTTTGAACGGTTATCATTCATCCACTCGGTACCCATCAGGAGCCCCAGTTTCGAGTTCCGGACCTTGGAAACGACGTAGTTTAGGTTGTTCGCCAGGAACAGGTAGGACAGTGCGACGTCGTTGTACATCGCCGCCTTGCCGTCGAGCTTGCAGAGGAGGACGAGAATCAACCATGCCAGCTTGTTGGTTATCGCCGCCGCGCAGGGGTCGTCGGACAGGGCGGAGGTGGGACTGGAGAAGTAAGCTTGCGGTAGAGGTGTCTCCGCCGCCACCGACCAGTCCGATAAAATGACCGAGACTGCGCCGTTGTAGTCGCTTAGAAAAACGAGGTAGTTCATCACATAGCGCGTGAGGGGGTGAACGCCACCGCCGGGAGGTGTTTTCGAGTTGTCCTTCTGAATCGCCGCCTCGAATTGCGTCAGTATAGTCCTCACCGCTTCGGCGAGCTTCACCAGCGCCGCCTCCGCCTCAGCCCTCACTACCGCCATTGAATCGTGAGAGAAGATCGTTTCGATCTCCGACCACAAATCTGAAATGGCCTCGAACATATCGAGAGCGCGGAACATTTTCTCCGGCGAGAGGATCTTTTTGCTCCTACCAAAGAGCTCCGGGAAACTAAAGAGCCTCAGCGCCGCATCTTTCGAAATCTCGGTGAAGCACGAGTCAGCTATCTTCTCCGACGAGGAGAAGACGATGTCGCAGAGGATTCTCTCGCCGCAAAATAGTGTTTTCACGGCAATCTTCACGGCGCGGATCCAGATTTTGATTTTCTGGTCCAGAACGTTCCAATCTATTTTGTGGATCTGGCTCACTTTCTCTACTCCTAGATAGTACAGAGCCTCGTCAATTATCGATTTTCTGACGAGTTTGTATATATTGATGCACTCTCTCGCATAACCAGATGCAATCATACAGTCAGCGATATTCTTCAAATCAGCCATAGCAACATCGGCCTCGGCATCACCGACGCGAGGCGGAGTACGGGGCGGAGTATGCGGCGGCGTACGCCCCGACGTCGTGCTCTCGTCTCCTTCATCAGAAATTTCATCTTCGTAGTAGTCAGAAATACTGGATCGGGTCGAAGCCCTAGACGAGCGGCTCGAAACAGATTCAGAGTCGAGATTTTTCCGGTTTGCTGATAAGGTGACGTAGAACTCCTTCTCCAATCTCTTGATAGCAATTTGCATCAAGGTCTGAGCTCGGACGAGTTTATCCGAGCCATAACTCAACTTGACGTAGTAGTGCATCGCCTGTTGCAGGCCGTGCACAGCATCAAAAAATTTCCTGGCTTCTCTTCTATCATCAACGAACATGGAGGAGAATTCCTCATGCCTGTGGGCATCGATACTCCAAGCGGTGATTACGGTCTCGGCGATGTGGAGGTTCTCCTCCATCAATGTGTCGGAGAAGGTGTGGTGCGTGGAAGAGGAAGAGACGGAGCTGTTGTGCGAAGAGTGGTGCGATGGAGACGAAAACCTGGAAAACATTGTTCCTTTCATTTTCACTTGGAGTGATGGTGAGAGTTGAAGATGAACAAGTAAGTTGAAAATTGGGTATTTGGTGATAGATAAATTATGTTGGTGGAGTAAGAGAGAGAACTGAATTGTGATAATGGATAGAGAGGAAGGGAGGGGTATATATAGAGAGAAGAGAAGAAAGGGGTTGACCGTTGAGAGAGAAGGGACAGTTGAAATTTAAAAAGAGAACGCGGTGTGGGTGACTCTGACTAGGCGTCACTCTTTGAATATGATTATATGAAGAGAAGAAGGAATTAGTTAGTAAAAATCTGGGGACAAGGCGAATTGTGGGCATCGATAATTACCATGGATTTTGTTATCAATTAATTATCATAACATGCTATGTGTACAATGAAGTTTCACCAGGTTGTCTCAAGCTGCACTTTTGATTTTTCATCATATTTCATATAAATCCATCTATAGTTAATTAATAATACTATATCTATATGTTTGTATGTATCTTTCCAACATAAAAACCGAGGTGCAAAAGCAAAACACATTGCAATCCGCGTTCAACTATTGAGATTGATGTCATAAGTAAAAACTTTTCGAATCCATTGGCATTCGTCACTTTATAATATATATTGTACTCAACTGTCAACCGGCTATAGCTCTCTCTTCTGAGGACATTTATAGAAATAAAGATATTATGCCTTAGCTTTCTTCGTTGTTGCATCACGTTTCCATGTTTACTCATATACAAAACATTATGTTTTGACTCCAGTACTGTTGTTACTGCCTTTTACTCTGTAATAGTAGTAATAATAATAATAGTAATAAGACATAATGTTTTATTCAGTATATCTCACCATAAGTCGTGCATTACTCGCGCATGCAAATACAAGCGCATGCATGATGAGACACATCGAATCTCAAAATCTTAAACAAAAGTCTTTTTCTTCAACTTTTCTCTATCCCCCCTTTTAATTGACTTTGTTTCCTTCCAATGGTCAATTAATCAAGTTTACTTCCCCAAAGAATATGGAGTTTAGTGGAAATGCTCTATAAAGCAACAAGTGAGAGGGAGTGATTAGTTTACTTTAGATGCATATGGCAAGTGAGAGGGAGTGATTAGTTTACTTATATGCATATGGGAAGCGTTCAAATAAGGTTCATCCCCATTTTGCAGGAAAAGTGTGTAAGAAAACACTTATTGTGACAAGGCAACTTCATTCCCTCTTTCCCCAAGTAGGACCGGTCAACCATAGTGGAGTAGTATTGTTTATTCCTTTTCTTTTCGTCATCATCGAAAAGGTCCTTCTCCAAAATAATTTGTCACGTTTTTCGGTAACTACTATGTTATCGACTACGGTCACATCCATAGATTATAGACAGAAACAGAATTTTAATTTGAATTTTCTAAGTAATATACCACCTTTATTTCATACCTAATTTATCATTATATTAATAAAAAATGCAGGTGCTGGTATTGTAAATCTCGACGCGATAGAGACCACCCTCTCTTCATATAGAAAAATACTATCCCTTCGCCCCCTTTAAATGCGACCACAAGGAAACCATGACGGAGTTTAAGAAAGTAAAGCTATTTATGACAAATAAATTGTAAGTTTTAGGTGCTACTAACAATAATTTATGATAACTTGGCCAAGTAAGGCTAGAAATGACCCAAAAGTAAAGTTATAAGTGCATATGCATGCAATTAACTACTCCCTCTATTCCATTAATAACAATTTATTTGTTTTTTACACTAAAATAAAAAAAACACTGAATTTATATCTATTACACAAAACTTACTAAACATTTTTTAACCAATAAGAAAATAAATTATTATTAATAAAACATCCTAAAATAGAAAATAAGTTGTTATTAGCCAGACGAGTAAATGTTTGAGCTAAAGTTAAATCCAATAACATGAAGCCTAATAAATGTTTAGTTTTCGGCAAAAAAAAAAAAAAAAAACATGAAGCCTGACGGTCAATTATTATTAAATAAATGTGGATAAAAATAAGATTGGGACTCTTTCAAACATTTCTTGAGCATGGGCCCCTCCATTAATGGTATGTATGACGCTTTCGCAAGTAAAAATATATGTATGACCCTTTCTACTATAAGAATATATAGATAAATAAATAAATAATAATTGTAGTAAGGGTTCCAAAAAATAACAATATTTGTAGAAACAACTTTAATAAAGTACGAATTGAAGGGAATTAGACTTGATCAAAGCAATAGCTATTTGTTGGGGGTGCTACTATATCTACCTTGCTTCTAATTAACTGACTTTACTCAGATTATGACAATTACAGCTCCAATTCTATCATGTGTTAATAATCTATACATATATATTGTATTCCAATTATGTTAAGTCTTCTGTATAGTTTTCTTGTGTTTTAAGCGTTTGAATTTTACATAATTAGGAATGATTTAATATCATTGAATTCTTATAATTAGGGCCTACCGATTCTCTATCCTATCCATTTATTTAATTTCACTTTAAAAACAACCATTTAAAATATTTCTTTAATGGCATGAATGATGATGACTATAATATTTAACAAAAAATACTATCATAGTTAGGGTAGATGGGATAAATCTAGTTTAACAATCATTTATTAGCTAGTATAGTGGGTATCAATCCAAATTAATTATATATGCATCATATATATATATAATACATGGAAATTAAGATTCATGAGTTATTTTGTATATATGTTGTTGGTCCCGATACGGGTAATCTGGTGTATGGGAGGGGGAGAGGGAATACACCAATTTCAAATTTTCAGATTCAAAGCTATTTTTTTCAGTGTTTGATCAGTACTGAATGGAGGTAATTTTAGTATGAGAGTAACTCAGATAGCAATCCTTAAGTCTACAACAAGTGTTGGACTGATGGACTAATATCTTAAGTATAGCAATGCGGAAGTGGTGGTTTTAAAGAGCTACTCAGTTTATCAGAAATCTTAATGTTGTAGTTTAAGTTTTCTCTTAGTCAGTATTCGAGTTATGCAATATCAGGTTAGAGAGATAAAGAGAACTGAAAGTAAATAGCGAAGACACAAAGATTTGATTTGCGTAGTTCGGAGATAAAAACTCCTACGTCCACGATTCTTGAAACGTTTGAAATGGTGAGATATTTATAGGACTCTCTTGAAAATATATCCGTTGTAGAAGAGCGACATCCGAAGCTTTGAAATTCTTCCCGTTGGAGTTATCGTCATTTTTACCATTTTTGGTGTCTGCAACTTGGATATATTTACCTACTCTAAGATCTTTTCCAGAAATGGTAACCCTATGAGAAGTGGTTGACCAACTTCAATAGCTAGGTTCTAGTACAATAAACTTCAGTCCAGAGCTTCAGTAGATGAGAATTTCACACTTCAACATTTCTGAGTCTCAATTCCTTCAGGGAGGACCTTCAGGAGAGCGTCCTTCAGAATTGACTTTTTACTGAGTTTGTTAAACTTCAGTGTTGGTCTTGAATCTTCAGTATGAAGTTCTCCAATATTGATGTACCTGTAAACTGAATTTTTTAACATATTATTTCTTAAAAGCTAAGATTCAAACCAAATTTCAATTTTGGACTTAATACATTTTTCATGGAAGGTTTTATAATCTAAATCAAAATTTTATAAATATTTCCCAAACAGTATATAGTTGCAAATCTTGATGTAATAATTTAATTATATTTCCAATGAATATAATTATTGTTGCAAATCCTGATGTAATAATAAAACAAGTCTACTTTCATAAGCAATAATCTTCCAGTGTATATATGTGTATAGTCAAGTTTTTATTTCGTTTACTATATGCAAGTATTAAATCTAGGTGAACTTATCAATTAATCAACGTTGTAACACTTTAATTGTAATTGAATACAAATAAATCAAGGGGAGTATTGTGTTTTGTAGTCACAAGGGCATTATTTAGTTTAAGAGTAAATTTGAAAGTAATTAATTAAGACAACGGATTTTGTCTGGCATAATTTAAATTATTTTCAATGGTGATACAGTTTAGACAGTGATATACGGAAATATTTCGTGTCATTGATTGTGAAACTATATTATTATCATATTAAAGGAAAGACTTTACTTAAGACTAATAAAATAAAAAATAATAATACTTCACTCGTCTTAACAATATTTTTAACATATTATTCAATGTACATCCTTTTTTGTATCTCCATCAAAGTATTTAACATTATAAAATCCAATATATACAATTCAATTTCCATCCAATATTTACATTTCTATTAAAAAAATAATAACAAGTGACACTCAAATTTCATTTACTACATTTTTTTCTATACAAATTCAAAGCAGTAGTTGATCAAATTATTAAAAATATTTAAAGGAGTAATGCAATTCTTACAATTTCGGAAATTTAGTTTATTTGTAGCCGTTTTTTTGCGTTCTTCTCAATTTTATCCTCTTGTTAGTATCGTCACGGCAAGTTTATCTTATCATTTAATAGTATAATAATATGTTGATAGATCGTTCATCATTACCAATAAAAAACAAATTAAGGATTAGTCAATCATCATTAATTCCAAGTAACTAATCATGAGTGATTAATGTAAGGAGAAATTTCAAAGTTGAGTGATTGCAAATTGTTATCTACTCTCCTATCTACTTTACGTTTCCTTGCAATCAAATTGGACATTCAAATAAAATAAATTAATTAAGAAAAATAAATAAATTAATTAAGAAAAATGTTAAGTGCACATAATGTCTCAAGATATAATTAATAATTAATTAGCAAAGTTATTATTTCATCCGTTCTGCTAAAAGTGATTTGTTTTTCTTTTTGGGTTATCCCACTAACATTGATTTGTTCACAAAAATGACAAAAAGTTACTCTTTAAAATGTGTGGATCTCATTACTTTTTCAACTTTTACACTACTCCTTATTCTATGTGCAAAAAAGAAACAAGCTGCTAATAGTGGGACGAAGTCAGTATAATTTAAATAATTATATATTAATTTGAAAATTAATGATATATATTCTTCATGCTCAAATTATGGAACGATCATTAAATCTCTAATATTAAATATGATTGTAATTTCCAGATATCTAAATAGTAAAGACAAGTTTTAAAATGAATCCAAATTAGTCAAACATATCATTAATATTTTAGTTATAAAAGATTAACTGAATTTATCAAAATATTCTAAAATACTTATTTAAATTAACTAGAAAAATCGAAAAGTATATAAAAAAAAATATTAATATTTGTAAGTAGTTGTTAATTAAATTAATATTCAAAATAAATTTGGAAAACGTTAATGACATTAACTGAAAATTATTTTTAATTTTTTTTTCATATTTTCTAATTTTTATTAAAATTGAGTCTAAAAGTTACATAAAATTAAAGTATAATATAAAATTTGAGTTAGATATTAAAATATATTAGACTAATTTGAGTAGATATTAAATATTAGAGGTTTAGATGCATGGTAATTATAATCTTATAATATAATTATTCTGTATAATATAAAAAATAAAATAAAATTTAAGATAGAACATTTATATTAAAATAAATGTTGAAGAACCAACAGTTTACGGTTCTGAATATTTGGAAATGAAATCGAAACATTCCATACACGATTAGAGTTCAAAACCAAAATGACGGAAATGGTTACGTTTTCCAAAACCTGGAAAACCGCATGTTCCGACAGCTACTGTTGTTTTGAAAACATCTACATCAATGATTGTTTTAACAGAAAAAAAATAATTTGGCTATAAAAAATATAAAAATAAAAAGGTATTACAAATGAACAAATCAAAATAATAGTGTAATAAACATATTAACCAAATTCCCAAAAAAGAAGTGGAGTACAACATGTGGCTCTTGAACCTACCCAACTTGCACACTTCCATCAATGTGATTCACACGAAATATGTGGAGTTCAAAGGTGCAACCATTTCTTCATACCACAACTTGCATGTGAATTGTGAAACAACTTGGACTTGTCTTCTACCATCCATTCGTTTGTCTCATATACCATTACTTATACTTCTTGGACCTATTATTTACATACACGAACAGTTAATGTCTCAAAAATATTAATGGTCAATTAAAATCTACATAATTATCAAATCGGACTAATTAATTACTGGTGAGGAGTCTCTAGAATAGGGATGGCAATCGGGTCGGGCGGACGTGGATATGGTCAAACCATTTCCATACCCGCGAACTAAACGGGTACTAATTTTAAACCATGAACGTACCCGTGGGTATGAGATCCCCACCATACCCGCGACCCGCGGGTTGGCGGATACCCGCGAACCCGCCACCCGCCACCCGCGTACTACCCGCTAACCCGCGAAATGAAGAGATCCGCCACCCGCGACCCGCCACCCGCGACCCGCGAATCTAGATTGTAGAATTAGGGTTTTTTCCTAATTATAATTTAGAAATAAAATAATAAAATAAGTTATTAGATGAGTAGGTTTCGTGGGTTTGTGGGTAGGCTTCGCGGGTAATTGGCGGGTAATTCGCGGGTATTTTCACGGGTAAACGGGTTTCGCGGGTACGGTTATTGCCAAACCATTTCCGTACCCGCGAACTAAACGGGTACTAGTTTTAAACCACGAACGTACCCGCGGGTACGAAATGCCCACCAAACCCGCGAATAATCGGGCGGATACCCGCAGGTTTCGGGTATCCGCGGGTCGATTGCCATCCCTACTCTAGAACATTGAGGTCACTATTGAATGTTCACCAAACATGAAAATTAAATCCTAGCTTGTGTTTTTTATATATACACGTAGGATATATTTACATGCATGTCTATTGTCTCATAAGAGAATAATTTTGCCTAGATTTCTATATTAGATGATTAATGTCCATAAAACTGACAAGCTCAGGTTAATTCAAGTAATTAATGTTCTCTTGAGACTCGAACAATCTAATGAATAAAAGTTGAGTTATAAAAGTTGTAATATAGTATTAGATGACAATGCCAGACACATTAAGTTATGTTTAACAAAGAGCCGGTTCTAGCCTAATGAAACCGACATTAAAGTGGACAAATCATTTTTGAAGACCGAGTGAATAAATAAAATTGATGATAAACGTATTTATTTATTCTTTCAAATATTCTACGAAAAGCTAAAGCTTCAAATCAGCCATATTTCAAAATGATGAAATATTGAAATGTCAACTAGTCAAATACAGTATGACACTCAAACATATCAACAACAATAACAATATATATTATTCATCAAAAAGATACACAAACAGGCGCAAGCACAAATACATATACATAACAAATATTGAGGCGACGCCGTGATCCGTCACAGCCTCCTAAGGATATACAAGCGTGTAGCATTTGTGCGATCGACAACTATAGCAGAAAAATGCATAGGAAAAACATAAAATGCACTTGTTGTCTAGTATATTTCTTGGATTTTTGATGGAAACCCAAATGGAATAATTCTATAAAGAAACAAAAGCAATTCATCTTCATGGCTAGACATAGCAAACTACCTTTAACTAGATGGCAAATTGGAGTAAATGATAAAAGCAGTATCAAAGGAACCTCAGAACAGTCACAAATGTTCAGCACTAGTTAAGTTAAACTTTAATGGCATACTTCCTCAGGGGGAAATACATCTCTTTCTTTTTCTGCTTTTCCGTCTTCAAAGATGCCTACATAATACAGCAAAACATAATTCAACAATGTGTAATAACTCTGAGATATCCTTAAACTTAAGAAAGAAGGATCAGCATAATCAGAAGTTTGACTATAACAAAGGACCCATGCACTTTTAACCAATAAAGATTACCAGAAATGTTACACAGAAAGGTGCAAAACAGCTGGTACATAAATACTATTGGTGGTACCGGATATTTTTAGATTATATTAATTAGCATTTAGATATATGCGTATAGAATACATAGGAAACAATTCCAGAATAGTGCTATTTCCTCTTTCATGAGTCATGACAACCATGTGATTAGCATACAAATGTATAACAGCAGCTCTAACATTAGTTGATACGGAGGAAACTAGATGGATATCAAGTAATTAGCTCGGAGGAATCAAATAAAAAGTAAGAAAAATGAATCTTGCAAAAATATATTGGCAGATAAGCACAGAACATACGATACGACCATTTGTAGTTAAGTAATGGTGTAATACACAACCACTAAACAAAATATCGGATCGAGTAAAAGCACACATCAAACTCAAGCCATAGCTAGTAATGCAGATGCAAGTTCTAATACTCATATTTTTTGGATAATCACATTGATAAGTACGTTCCAAATTAATTCGTTAGTAGAAATATAGACTCGAGTGAACAGAATAATTGGCTGCATTTGCAACATCCAAAATGTTTAAGAATTACGACAGCTCATAGTTCACAATAAAGTTTATTCGGTTTATCTACAAAAATAGAGCAATAGGGAATGGTCTAACAAGATTGACAAATAGAAAGAAAGAAATATTAGCAAAATCTTTAGTGCTTTTGAATAGTAAGGGGGAATTGGAATACCTGGTGTTTGGTTAGACGGCGGCGGATGGCGCGAGTTTTCTTAGGGCGGAGATCAAGGGGTAAATATTTCTTGTTCTTGTAGACTTCTCTGAGAGCGGTTTTCTGCTTCTGCGATATAACGGTAAGCACCTGGGCAATAGAAAGCCTCACAACCTTGATCTTCGAAAGCTTGTTGGGGGCACCGCCGGTAACCTTCGCAACCCGCAGTAGCGCCAGCTCCGCCTTCAAATCCTTCAGCTGCGCCAGCAGATCAACCTTGCTCTTCTGCCTCAACTCATGCACCTTAATTCTCGCTGCATTCAACCAAACACACAAGAAAAATGCATAAAGTCACACAAAAATCATTAGAAAAGAAACAAAATTTATTTCCAAGATTGATAATTTCTCGTACCCATTTCGCTTCGATGCGCGAGGGATCGGGGTTAGGGTTATCACTTGGCTGAGAACGAGCAAGGAGAAAATTGCTTCGCCGTTAAACCCTACTTTATATATGTAGAAAATTGGGCTTAGGATTATTTTTATTATGCAAACTGGGCTTGGATATTTTGAATGCTTGAATTTGGGTTGTTATAAATACTTGAAATTTGGTCTGAATTAGAAAGCCCCCAAAAAAGTATTGGTCTTAGTTATCACCCCAATACAAATTACACAGTTTGGTATTTACATTATAATGGGTAAATTACATCTTCTGTATGTACCCATATTCAATTTTCTAACACGATTTATATTTTTTCAGTTAGATGGGTAAATGTGGCAGTGTATGAAAGTTTGTGTTTAAATGCAGTAGCTACATTTTTTATTCTTTTTGAAACACTTGATATACAATACAAATATGAAAGATTACATTCCTGATAAATATACTTACCACTTCCTCCGCTCATTAAAATAGACTTTATTTGATCAAAATTATAAGTGTTTTATTAATTATTAATATCAACTCTAATGAAACAGATGTAGTATATATTAGCATGCTTAAAAACGTTTACAGGTCAATTGCGTGTTCATGCCATGCCTAATGAAAATTAAAATATAATAATGTTATATATAATGTGTGTGTGTTTTAGGTTAGTTGTAGGGGTAACTAATTAATTAAAAGAAGATGAGAGAAGTCCATTTCTCTCAAAGTACAACAAAACATGATGATATAATAGTATGAAACTTTGGAAGGTTTTGAGTGCACCTATATGGCGGTTGGCTAGACGAATCAAAATAAACAACCTTGATCACCGATCATCTCTAAAATTATGGATACCATTTAATTACATACTCCATATAAAATGGATGAAATTACTCGCCAAGCGACATTTATCGATTATCAATGTAGAACGTGGTACATAAATAGATAAAATTTTAGGAAGAAAAATATATATTCTTTCCCTCTTGTTTGACTAAAATTATAAATGTTTTTTTTAATATAAATAATAGGACAAATATAGCATGACTTTTTGTCTAGAATATTTGAAATGAATATTATTACAGGTGGACTGTAATATTTCACATTATAAGTATTTACTTGAAAACTTAGGACATGAAAATTGATATGAATCAAAGATCTGGCAGAAACATTATATTGATGAGAAAGTTAAATGGCTGTGTGGTCTGTGACTGTGTGTGTGTATGTAGTGTCAAGTGTGTGTTGCGGCAAAGTAATTATATCATAATCATAATTTAGGCTAAAGAAGAAAAGCTGGAAAAAGAGGGATGGAATTAAAACAAAGTTGTTGATAAATATTGAAATCATGAGATCGTTAATTAGCTTTTTCACTCTAAGCAGAGGCCCAGAGCTTTTATCGCGTGTGATTAAATATACAAACTTTGATTAAGACACACAACACAACCCATAGTTTCCTACATAAACTTTAATTAATATAATTAATAAAGTTAAATTATGTATGGTATGGCCCATTCCATCAAACAATCAATTGATTAGTGATTAATAAATTAATTCCACGTCGATAAATATTCGGGACCGATCGACTTCTTGTTGTAGCAGTCCTTTCTGTATATTTTCTTATTTACATCTAATTTTATATTTTATATATATATATTACTTAATTTAGAGTTCAGCAAGCCAAATCGTAGTCGGCTAATTAAGCTAAGGTTGTAGCAAATTAAATAGGATTTATATGCCAAAAGCTCTCGATCGACAAAAGGACCCAACAAATGTCAATTGCAATCATTACACTTTATATTAATTTTGATTGATTAAGGAATCCCATCTTCTTAGCTTGCAATATCTGAAACTTATAATGGGGATCAATAACAAAAGACAATGATTGACTTTCAAAAATCATTAATATCAATTTGATGAGCTACGAACCTAAATGTAGGAATATTGTTATCAAATGGATCGACTACTTAATATTAATATTCTTTTTTGTGAGCCGGAATATTAATTAATCGAATTAATTAATGTCGTGAAATTACATTTTCTATTCTGATACTTCTGGATATGATGACTAATTAATGTACATGCATGACATGTAATAAATAAATATATATATATATATATATATGTATATATAAACGTATTAATTAATGAAATAATATTATATAATAAATATAGTGATCAGTATGAGCAAATCACGGAACCAATGCCCACAAAACATGGCTCCGATCTATTGTGATTGATATAACTAAAATTCATACTTTCGGTTTGAAAAAAATTAAAAAAAGTGATTATTTATAATATAGATCGACTTAAGAGCTTATACGTAAAAATAAAAATACTGATTTCAAGCATCATGAATATTCCGATTAGGCCTATGCATGGTGGATTCGATTTACAAACATAAGGAATATTAATTAATAAAATCAAAGTTTCATCAAAACTGGGGAAGCAACGCAACGGCTACTGATCGGTTCAGCAAGAACTATAATATATATATATATATATATATAGTTTCGAGATAATAAAATCAAATTTATATAATTAAGAAATATATACTACTTTTGATAATTAATTGTACCCACGGCCATGTACGGGGTATAATATCACATGCTCATGCTGCTGCTGCAGTATATATGAATTACTGTAAAATTTGTTTTACTTCACTAGCTAATTCATGATTAAATTTGTGCTTACATGTTTGTCTTTAGCTTTAGGCATCTTTATGGATCGTTTATGATTTCTGAAATTTGCTATTTTAATGGCATGTACCTAATATTTATAGATTCATAATGCATATTATATATAACAAACATACAAATATGTACCGTACCTAATATTGATGGTTCCTTAATACGCAAGGGCCATGTTAGATGTGTTTTTTTTAGGTAATTTTAAGGTGTATCCAAGTCTGTTGAAAATGTTTATGAGTTTCAATACGTGATATTCAATCCAACTTCATGCCTGAACAAGCTTTTCATATGTGTGCATTTAAATTTATTTTAAATAAAAAAGAAAATATATTGAATATTGATAAATATTCAATTTGCATGATTTTAATGATACAATTGTCCACTTTAATTGTCTTGTTTTGGTTTGTTTCGTATTTGAGTTCGTTGGTTTTGATGTTTTGTATTAGTTTTATGTTTTGTTGCTTTTTCATGTTTTTCTATAGGATTTGGCGTTGTATAGTCCAATTGGAAGTCGAGAGGTGTAACCAAGGAAGTGCGATAATCAAACTTGGATATAATAAGATTAAAATTCATCTCGATAGGAGTCCGTGGGCGCAAATGGATCCAAAATCGAAGTTGAAACAAGGGAGAACGGACCGAAACAAAATCGTTGCGCGCCGGAAAGCAACGAGATTGGCGACCCGAAGCCTGGATCGCCGATCTCAAGGCAAAACTTCGGCGATCGCCGCCCGGGTCACATAAGTTGCGGACTTTTCGCGGCGATCCAATCGGCGATCTCCTTTCTGAAGGATTTAACTCGTGACTTTGGCGACCGAGATCCCGGGTCGCCGAAGTCGTGCGCGTGAGAGATTTTTGCCTTATTTTCGTATTTTTTTTTCCATGTTTCATTGTATTTTTTATTATAGTACTATATTAGGGTTGTTCATTCTCAACCCTAGAGACTTCTATGCACATTTTACATCTTTTATGCATAGCCGCTATTGTTCTAGCAATTTTTGGAGTTTTGTTCTTACTTCTTGGAGGAGAGCTCGTGATCGAGGATTGACAACCCGAAGTCACAAATTTTGCAACAGAGATTTTATTTATATTCAGTATTTAATTTTATTATGAGTGACTAGACTATTTGTGATTCTAGGGGTTTTTTAATGACCTATTTCTTTTGATGAATTCATAATATTAATTTCTAATTTTCCATCTTGTTCTTGTTTATGATTCGTGGTCTTAATTTTCATCTTTTATTAATTGATCACTATTATTGCATGTAAGTTATGTATTTGATGTCTTATTCGGAATTGAATTCATAGCCGATCCATGAATGCATAATACATGTTTTACCTTGAGACCCACCTGAGATAGGTAAACTGTAGGAGTCTATTCTTATCGTGCTTTTTGTAACTAGTTTACTTTTCTTGAGACCTAGCGGAGATAGAGATTAAATTAGTCCACTACCATAGACTGTCATATCAGGAGTATGTGGTTACTTTAGTGATCTTTCACAATAATTAGGATTAAAATTTGGTGATTAGATTTAATAGGTGAACCCATTAATTGATTTAGTGTCTATACATCACCCTAGAATCCTCCTTTATTAAATTGTTATTCGTATTTTCGTTTACGTATAATCAGTTGTTTTTATATTAGTTCATCATCATCCCAAATATTATTTGCCTAGATAATAATTGAGTATTTGTGTGAATTAATCAATGTGTTTTCGTTTATCAGTCCATGTGGATACGATACTCTGTTTGCTCTATATTACACCTATTTTTGTGTTTAAAATAGTGCGATCAAATATTTAACATTCACTATGTAATTAAAGTAAAATCATGTACTTAACATATTTATATGCGAATAAAATTTTAAATAATTAAATTATTGAAAATGTCAAAATTATTCGAAATATAAATATCACACGGCCATAATGTATAATAATCCCAAAAGAAACATTAGTAAAACTTTAGAAGTCTTTCATTGGGCGGACATACAAAATATAAACATCATGGTCAAAATTTAAAGTAGATAACAATACAAAATAATTAGTATTTTACATATATTATTGAACGGACTTTTTAGTCCTAAGTTTAATGAGCACATAGATATTTATGAACAAACTTTTTAAATTTGATATATTTCCGGTCTCTATTTTTCAAACAAACCAACCCAAACATAAAGTATTCTAGACGGACCTATCGAGTCGAGCCCATTTTGCTAGCTCTAGGACATGATAGGCATTAGAGCAATGATTGAAGTACAGGCAAGTGACAACTCTTAAAATAATTTCACAAAGAACCTACATGCGCGTTTGGGCAATTTGAATGATACTGAATTTATGCATATGGAAAGGATTAATTTATGGATGATTAAATTGTTGAAAGGATCGAATATTATTGGTATATTGAATTGCAAATGGATGTACTTGTTCTAATGGTTTGAATCTTAATCCAGCTCAAGATAAAACAGATTGAGTAGTTGTATAGTACGTAGTTTGTGGTTTGATCAGTATAAAAGATTCTCGTGGTTGGAATATTTGTTTTCTTCTCAAGGACTAAGTTGTTCCAATTTGGAAAGATTCTTTTCAACTATACTAATTATTTTGAATCGCATCTTAATCCTGCAAGTACTAATTACTAATGAGTGTTTATTCTTTTTAAAAATTATTTTCCGTTTTGTTAAAAGTACTCACTAGGTATGATATTTTTTTTTTCGGCACGATTATTAAAGAAAATGTATAAATTAGTGTGTAAAAGTAATAAAAGTGATGGGGTCCACATCGTTTTGAAGAGATAAATTTTACTATTTATATAATTTGACAAGATATAAAATTTATTATATATTAATTAACGTATTATAATTGATTATAATTAAAATTTTATAGTTGATTTCTATTTAGTCCATCCAACTTCTCTATGTATACATATTTTTAATTGATGAGTACATTAAATTTTAAATACCAAGATGTAAAGAATTTAAATACGAGACTTTTAATCTCGAATATTAACATTATATATTTAAATTAATACAGAGATAATTTTAAAATATTTACAATAATTAAGCAGTTACTAAATAATTAGCAGAAATGTATATTTTGTGGTTAGGACAACTTTCGGCTTGGGAGTGGTGCCCATCGCTCGTATAAAATATCAATGAATCGCAATCATGCGTCAATAATAAGAGGAACCACACACTTCCACATAATAACCTCCTCTCTTCCCTCTTTACTTCTTTTTCCTCAATTTTCTTATGGGCAAATAGTGCTTGTAATCATCACACACACTAAAAAAAGAAGGAAATAAAAGTTTAACGACTTGTTACATTTCACCCACCCACCATATCATAAGATATTCTTATAAAATTCGACCAAAACACCCAACTTTATCTAAAGTCTCTTCACTCTCCTCCCTCATCAATAGTCTTAAATTTTAATAATTTATCTAGCTTTCTTATATTCAGTCTCATTTAAATCTCATTTAATATTATTAATATTTAATTAAACTGTTTATATATAATGAAGGGACTCGCTTATAAAAAAAACTAAATAATAAATTTGTACATAAAGCAAAATGAAAAATAAATAAAAGAATTGGTGGATGTGGAGATCATTATTATTTATATATACCCAACTTTCAAACACGTCCTTCACTTTATATCCGCATTGAACAGCCTCATTTCAAAAGATCTTCGTCTTCACACATTCCCCTAATCACTCTCTCTCTCTCTCTCTCACTCTCACTCATACACAAATAGCAGCAGCAACAGTAGCAGCAGCAGAGAGAATGAAAAGCATAGAAGTATTATGTGCGTCCCCAGCTTCAACCGCTATATGTTCAAGCACCGATCAGCGCTCCATTATCCGCCACGGTATGAGGCCAGTCCACCGCCTCGGCCAAACACCGCGAAGCAGGCGATCAAGCGCCGCCCCTTGCTCCTCCCACCTTCCTTTCGATCCTTCTAGAAGGTCTTCTTCTTCTTTTTCCAAACAACTCGATAGTAACACCCCACGACGAAAGAGCTCCGCCGACGCCTCCTACGACATAGCGCGTACACCTCAGTTGCTCTCCGACAAGCCTTTCCTCGATTTCATCTCAGCCTCTCAAACCGCCCTCGTCCCTTCCCACCCTCTACTCACAGATAATACCAACTGTGATAAGCGCTTGAATCTGGACGCCTTTCCGGCCTTGAGGCCTCTCTCCTCTCGCAGTACTCACGAATCTCCCGTCTTTAAGCCTTCCTCCGCCGCCGCCGCCGGGAAACTCATCGATCATCTCAACGCTCAGAGATCTTCATCCAATCGCCATCAGGTTTGATCCGCTAGCTTCCACCTTTTCTTTTTAATTACTGATTCTTTAGCTCTTCTCTTTTAATGATTTCTTAATTTCTTTTGTCGTAGGTTGTGGAATTGAGGGTTTCGATTCATTGCAAGGGATGTGAAGGAAAACTCAGGAAGCATATTTCTAGAATGGAAGGTAATTAAGTAGTAGTAGTAGTAGTAGTAAAATTATGCTTGTGTCTCTACAGACTACAGTAGGTGAATCATGAATGTGTGTTTCTTGATTTAATTAATAATTAATATGAGCATGCAGGAGTGACATCATTTAGCATAGATTTGGATACGAAAAAGGTGACGGTAATTGGGAATGTGACGCCTCTAGGTGTCCTCACAAGCATTTCTAAGGTAAAGAATGCCCAATTTTGGCCATCTCCAACAACTTCATCATCTTCGTCTTCCTCCTCGCCATCGCCCAGAATTACTACACTCATGTCACCAAGAGTCACTCTCACAAGATATTCATAATTTAATAATTAATATGTGATGGTAGGGTTTAATTTATGTTTTTGGACTTTTATATTTTATTTTTACAAAAATAAGTGTACTGTTATGTGTATGGTTACGTTCGTATTTCATACATCTTTACCTAGTAGTACTACTGCATGCTAAATTTGTGCTGGGTTTGTGTGTGAGTGTGTACATCAATAGGTAAAAAGGATTTGGAAATGTGATCGTATATTAATTTGCATTTGATATCAGTATATGAAGCACCGCGGTTTCGTCTAGAAAGTTTGGACTTCACATGCAATTTGATTGAACTATACATTCTTGCTTAATTAATTTAATTGGATTGTCATTCTTTTCTTGCATTTAATAATTCATATTCATTTTGTTCAAGTGTCCCGTGACAATATTTACTATATTTATTGGGAACAAACATGCTGGCATTTTGTATGTCCCGATTTGATGTTGTCTTTAAATATTCACAAAATTTTGATGCTGAGTCTTGGCATGTTTTGTGTCTGAGGAAATAATGTTTGTTTATTGCTTTCCAGATTGGACAACCTAGCTCATCACGATTCTTGTGCATTAATTTTCTGTCAGATTTTTTAAGATCATTTTTAAATAAATGTTTTAAATTTTAGTCGAACTAGTAGATGCAAAAAAAAAATCAATCGAACAAAATTTGATATGAAAAAAATTATAATATCTATATATAATTTGTGTACATGTGTTTAAATAGCTAGCCAGCTAGATGGAGGGCCGACATTCGTCCCGGCCTTAGTTCGTATTGTTAAACACAAGTACACAAACTTATGAAGTTCCCAAAAGTTTTTTGTCAAGATTCAAGAAAAAGATGTGTTACTAATTACATTTATATATATATGTGTGCATTATTTAGCAATAATGATCTCTCAAGTTAATTTCAAGTATATATATAATGCATGCTTTTAACGGTCAAATTAAATTGAACAGTCGAGATAAATTTAATAAAAAATATAAAAATAAATCAATATTGGTACCTTAAAATTGAGAAATCGAGATTCCATATATATACACATACGTTTATTTAATTTAATTGAAGATATAAGAAAAATATATAGTACACGTGGAAGTAAGCGATGCTTATGCATGCGGGTGGTGGCTCTCTGCACTGAACACCACTATTTCTATTAGGTCTTATTTTACTGAAACAGACATAACATACTTTACCCATAAATATGTCTACCAATATTACCAACGTGGCTGCCTATAATAATGTCTTTTAAATTTGTTGTACATACATTTTCTACTTCTTTCTATCTGATGAGAATCCATCATTTTAACACCAGGGCGACATGCTATTTTTAAATGATTGTTCATCATGGAAATTTTAATTTATTCCATTTTATCTTGTAAGAAGCAATGATCATGCTCGTGTTCATTGTGCACTTGTTACTCAAGAATCTGGCTATAATTGACTTCTTATATTTTGTCATATTGAATTATCTTACATTTTGTCATATTGAGGGTTTTCATATAATTTGTTTGTTTCTCCTTAATTTTGATGGTTTGGTTGGATAGTAAGATCCATTTTCTATTTGTTTCAATTCAATTTTTTGATTATCCATATATCCATGTCCACCCGTAGGGGTGTCTATTCGGGTCTCGGATTTTGGATATTACCCGAAACCCGATCGGGTTCAAGTACCCTAAAACTCGAATTTCGGGTATTCAGAACGGATTTGGGACCAAATATTTTATAAATTTCGGGTTCGGGTAATACCAGATCAGGTTTCGGGTATTACCCGAAAACCTGAATTTTCTTTAATTTTGAATCACACACACAGTAACATAACGTCACAACTCACGGCCACAACCTATTCTCCCTCAAGCACACAGGCGCGCAGCGAGCTTTTCTTCATCTTATCTCCCTCAACAAATCTCCATTCTTCATCCACAAATCAATCGCCGACAACAAATGGACCTTCCTTTTCTCCAGATTTTCTTCGATCTTCGTACTTCCTCAAATACATATATATATATATATATATTAGTTTAATGTTTGCACTATAAAATAAGAGGGTTATAATTAATGGGGGCTGAGTGAAAAAAACAAACTATTGCAGAAGGTTGAAAATGGAGGGGTCTTATCTTATAATTTATGAATGACTCGTAAATATGATTATCCCCTTAATGTGCCAAATTTTGCATTTAGCAGATGGTCACTTCATTAGTAAGAGTGCTACTATCATATATTATCTTGTTTCTTCATTCAATAAATCAAATTATGTAAAAATACAATCAAACCCGAAAATACACGAAAAACCCGACCATACTCGAAAATCGAGTCGGATTTAGGTACCCGATATTAAAACTCGAGTTCAGGGTCGGGTGCTTATTTTTTAGAGATTTCGGGGGGTACCCGAAATTTTCGGGTTGAGTACCCGACCCGATCCGAATAGACATCCCTATCCACCCGGGTTTACATATGTTGAGTGGAATTTTAATGAATTAAATTTGTAACATTAATCACAAATTTGTAAAGTCCTAGCTTTTTGAGTATTAATAGATACATATATAGGAGGGTGTTCGATCGCAGATTTTTAGAGTGATTTTACGATGACAAAATAAAGAACAAGAACACAAGAAGTTACGTGGTTCGATCGTTAATTAGATCTACGTCCACGGAGAGAGGAATGCCTTTGTATCGATAATGAGTTCTTGAGAGTAATAATACAGAATCCGTCCACAATCTAGCTTTAGAGACTATATTTATAGATAATTAGCGGCAGTTACAACAGATCCGAGATCGTGGGGCGCGAGATCCGGGGTCATGGGCTTCTGGGCTTTTGGGCCGAGATGACTGGGCTCATGGGCCGAGCTGCTGGGCTCTTGGGCCGAGGTGTTCTTGGGCCGAACTGCTCTTTGGGCCGAGCTGCTCTTGGGCCGAGCTGCTCTTGGGCCTTGGTCCGGTTACTTTGAGCCTTTAGTCTGTGTTGGGCCTGTTAGTGGGGCCACATCCTATCACATCCCCCCCCAAAAAGGAAGATCTTGACGAGGTTGATGTTATGGCCGAAGTAAAGATCTTGACTAAGGGTGGATCTTGTTACCGAGGAGGATGAAGTTGGCATTTGTCCGAGCTTCTTTCTGTGGACGAGGTCGAGCTTTCTGCTGCAGACGAGGTCGAGGTGGTAATTTATGGAAGTGGAAGACAGCTGTTGTAGGGAACCTCGTGTGACACTCGGCGACTGCTTATTGGTGCATACGAAAGAGGCGGGATTTTGAAAAAGGGCGGTTGGAAAAAGACGGACGTGACTTCTATAAAAGGTTTCTCCGCACACTTACGAACACTTTTCACTTTTCCTTAATCCCTAGCTCCACTTTCTCGCAAAAAATCTTCCAAAAAGCTTTCTGCCTTTCCGCCGTCGTCAATCTCTGTTCCAGGAAAGTTATTCAAACTTTTGTGACAAGTAAGTGTTCTTTATCTGCCATGGCTTCTTCTTCTTCATAGGAAAGTTATTCAAACTTTTGTGACAAGTAAGTTATTCAAACTTTTGTGACAAGTACGGGTACGAGAAGGTGACCGAGGACGAGATGCTGCGGGAGTACGCGGAGGTACTCGTGGAGTGCACCTCGGCGGTTCCGGTGGTGGAGCGGCTGGCTCAGCAGAAGTCCTTGTTGTCGGAGCGGGTGGTTCGCCATTGCCCAGTCGACAGGGATGACAAGCTGGAGGCTATCATCGCCGAGCTGACGAGGGAGCCGGCTGCCGAAGTTGCTGGAGGGGATGAGGAAGCTGGGGGCGCCGAGCAAGAGGTCGTTGTGGAAGACCTGTAGTTTTTTTTTTTTATTATTATTTTTTTTAGCTTGTACCTCGTCGCTGTTAGGGTGGCGCTTTTTCTCAAAGTATATAAAATTCCCTTATTTGAATTGTGCCTTGTTTGCTTTTGTAGCCTGCTCTTGATTTCTTCAGTACTTCACATTTTGAACAAGAGATAAATGCACTTCGTCGGGCTGTCGAGGCTGCCGAAGTCAAGGCTTCGTGTTGGAAAAGCCGAGCTTCGAACATCGAGATCGAGGCTGAGGTGAAGCTTCGGTTAGCCCAGGAAAAGCTTGACGAGGAGCATGCGAAGTTCCTGGAGCTTGAAGATAAGTTCAAGCAGGCTTCGGAGGACATCCAGACTTTTAAGTCCATGGTCGAGGAGCACGCAGAGTATGATGACCTCATTCATAAGAGTGGTCGCTTGACTATATACGAGGTCCATACACAGATCAAGGAGGTCCGTGCTCGGACGAGGAAATATCTGGAGAAGTACGGCGAGGACTCCTGGCAAGTACGCGAACATGAAGAGGCTCTTCTCAAGCTGGGGTCCATGTACAAGACCGTGCTGAAGAGAAATCCGAAGTTGAAGAGGTGGATGGAATCCAAGAATGCCCGGCTTGACCCGACCTCGCAAGCTTTTTTGGAGGGTAACTTGGAGGGTGTACAGCCTCCCAGCGCGGCCTTAACTCGGGAGCAGACTCAAGCCATAATGGCCCGAGGAGGTGGTCGATGTGCTGTGAGGGGCCGAGGTCGATCTGCTCCTCCAAGTCAGGGCCGAGGACGAGGTTTTGGCCGCGGCGAAGGGATGGTGTTTTTGGATTCAGTGCTCGGCCATGGTTCCAGTTCGAGCTCGGGTCCGGGCTTCGTAGAGAAATACCTTAGCTTTAGTAGTAGACCTCCGGGCTCGGACCCTCCACCTTGAATGTAATATATATTTTTGTGAAATAAAGTTCTACTTTTATTGCATCATTACTTCTCTAAAGCTTTTCTCAATTGTATAACCGAGTTTGCTTCAAGATTATTTGTGATGGCTAATGTGAACTTTGTAGTTACTTCGTCTAATGCCGAAGTTAAGACTTTGAATAGTCACTTCGTTTGAAGACGACGTTTTTAGCTTTTAATCGGCTACTCCATCTAATAGGCGAGGTTACAGCCTTGAAGAGCCACCTCGTCTGCAGACGAAGTTTTGGTTTGTTGATGGCTACTTCGTTTAAGAACGAAGTTCGAGCCTTAAGTTGTCACTTCGTTTAGAAAAGAAGTTAAGGCTTTCAAATGGCTGCTTCGTCTAAAGACGAAGCTAAAGCCCTAAATAGCCACTTCGTTTGAGGACGAAGTTCGGGCTTTTAAGTAGCAACTTCGTCTAAGGACGAAGTTTAGGCTTTCAAGTTGCCACTTCGTCTAGGGACGAAGTTTAGGCTTTTAAGTTCCTTGTTTGTCGATTTTATCGATAGGAGTGGTCTCCTTACGCGCGTTTAAATACTACTCCAAAATTGGAGTTCTAGCTTGGTTTAGACTCGAGACATGGAAAAAGAACAAATATTTAATAACATGGAAAAGGAAAGTAACAATATCCGAACTGTCTAAACTATAGGTAATATCTCTTCAAATGGGAAATGTGCCAAGTTCGGGGTACGGGTTCACCAGATAAGTGGGCGAGCTTGTACGACCCTTTGCCGAGGACTTCTTGGATTTGGTAGGGGCCCTCCCAAGTGGCTTCCAGCTTGCCGAGCTTCTCTGCTTTACTAACTTCATTGTTTCTGAGAACGAGGTCGCCTATTTGAAACTGTCGATGCTTCACTCGGTTATTATAATACCGAGCTACTTGCTGTTTATATCGAGCTTCTTGTATATGGGCTTGTTCTCGTTTTTCTTCCAGCAGGTCCAAATTAGTTCGGAGACCGTCTTCGTTGTCATGGGCAGCGAAGTTTATCGTTCGGGGGCTCGGCAGGCAGATCTCTACCGGAATCACTGCCTCGGTTCCGTAGACGAGGCTGTATGGTGTTTCTCCATGGGATGTCCGGGGAGTAGTTCGGTAGGACCATAAGACTTGGGGTAAATTTTCTGCCCAATCTCCCTTGGCCTTGTCGCGGCGGGCTTTCAACCCCTTGACTATTGTCCGGTTCGTGACTTCGGTCTGGCCATTCGCCTGAGGGTGTGCTACCAAAGTGAATTTCTGCTGGATGTTGAGTTCGTCACACCATTCTCTAAATGTCCTGTCCGTAAATTGGGTTCCATTATCTGAGATGAGGATGTGGGGTATGCCGAAGCGACAGACTATGTTTTTCCAGACGAAGTTGAGGGCTTTTTTGCTTGTAATCTTTGCCAGAGGCTTGGCTTCTACCCACTTCGTAAAGTAGTCGATGGCTACTATAAGGAATCGCAGCTGGCCAGGAGCTTGCTCAAACGGACCAACGATGTCTATCCCCCATTGCATGAATGGCCAAGGACTTTGCATGCTGGTCAGTTCGGTTTGAGGTATCCTTGTTACTGCTGCATGGAGCTGGCACTTCGGACACTGCTTGACGAGGTCGATTGCGTCTTGAAGCATAGTCGGCCAATAGTACCCCCACCTCATGACCTTTCTAGTTAAGGCTCGAGCTCCGATGTGACTGCCACAGGATCCTTCGTGTACTTCACGCAATACGTAATTTGTTTGGTTGGATCCCACGCACCTTAGAAGAGGTTGAAGGTACGACTTTCTGTACAACACTCCTCGATCTAGAGTATACCTTACTGATTTGCTCTGAAGCTTCCGAGCTTCGATCTTATCAGCAGGGAGTTCGCCTCTTTCTAAGTAATTGCGAAGTGGCGTCATCCAGTTCGACTTGTCATCGGTTACCACGCTCACTTCGGCTTCGTCTATACTTCGAGTTTTTACTTCTTGCACTGGAGAGGTTGTGGATGACGACGCGAGTTTGCTTAGTGCGTCAGCTCGGTCGTTGTCACCTCTCGGAATTCGAATCAACTCGAAGTATGAAAAGCTTTGTTGTAGGCTTTTGACCTTGTGGAGATATTTCTTCATCCGCTCACTTCGTGCTTCGTATCTGCCCAGCACGTGACTTACTATAATTTGGGAGTCACTGTGGATTTGGACAGCTCGTAGTTGAAGGGTTTGCGCGAGGTGAAGTCCGGCTATTAGGGCCTCATATTCCACTTCGTTGTTTGTTGTTGGGAAGTTGAATCGTAATGTATAAGGGATTTCCTTTCCTTCCGGACTGACAAACAAAACTCCGGCTCCACTTCCTTTATGGCCTGATGATCCATCTACATAGATCTTCCAACAATCTTTTGGAGGTGACTTCGGTATTTCCTCTTGGATGTCCTTGACGGGTTCAGTGGGCTTCGTCGGTTCGGCGAATACTGCCTCTACTAGGAAGTCCGCTAGTTCTTGTCCTTTGATGGCCTGCTGAGGTGCAAAGGAGATCGAGTGTTCGCCGAGCTCTACTGCCCACTTGGCAATTCGTCCTGAAGCTTCTGGCTTTGTGAGTATTTGCCGAAGTGGGATGTCGGTCAAGACCTGTATTGGATGAGCATGAAAATATGGTCGAAGTCTTCTTGCGGCGTTCACTAGGGCTAGGGCGACCTTCTCCAAGGGTTGGTACCTCGTTTCTGGTCCTTTTAGAGCTCGGCTTATGAAGTACACAGGTAACTGCCGAGGTCCTTCTCGTACTAGGACTGCGCTTATTGATTCATCCGAGGCGGCAAGGTATAGGGAGAGTACTTCGCCTTCCTTTGGGATGGATAGGGTGGGTAGATTTGCGAGGTACTTCTTTAAATTCTCGAAGGCCAACTTATGCTCGTCATTCCATTCGAAGTTCGGAGCCTTCTTTAGAATTCTAAAGAATGGGAGTTGCTTATCGGCGGCTTTGGATAGAAAACGGCTCAATGCGGCCAAGCAGCCCGTCAGTCTGTGCACGTCGTGGACAGACTTCGGTACTTGCATCTCCTGGACAACTTTAACCTTCGCTGGATTGGCTTTTAGTCCTTCATGAGAAACCCAACACCCTAGGAACTTTCCGGACTGGACCATGAAAGTGCATTTTCCTGGGTTTAGCTTCAGGTTCACTTCGCGGAGTAGGTTGAAGACGACCTGGAGGTCGTTTAAGCAAGTATCAACTTCCTTGCTTTTGACGACGATGTCATCGACATACACTTCGACAATATGACCGATGTGAAGTTCAAATATTTTATCGACCATTCTTTGGTACGTGGCTCTAGCATTTTTAAGTCCGAAGGGCATTTACTTATACGCGAAAATGCCGAAGTCCGTGACGAAAGCAGTCTTCGGAGCGTCTTCGGTGCTCATGAGGACTTGATGATAGCCCTTGTACAAGTCTAAAAAACTGAACACCTTGTGACCGACGAGGGCTTCAACCTTTTTGTCGATGTTGGGGAGAGGGTAACAGTCCTTGGGGCAGTGTTTGTTAAGGTCCGTATAATCAACACACATGCGCCATCCTCCTCCTTGCTTCTTCACCATTACGGGATTGGCTAACCACGTCGGATATTTCACCTCGAACAAGATATCAGCTTGTTGTAGTTGGCGCACCTCGTCATGTATCACTTGGTTCCTCTCGGCTGCAAAGGCTCGTTGCTTCTGCCGAACTGGTCTCACCTCGGGATCGATGTTGAGGTGATGAGTGATGACGCTTGGTGACACTCCGGTCATGTCCAAAGGTGACCAGGCGAAGATATCCCTGAACTCCCGAAGTAATTGGACCACTTGACCTCGGAGCTCGTTTCCTCCGACGAACCCGACCTTGACGATCTTAGATACGTCATTTTCGTATAGTGCGACGTCTTCAACGGGCTCCACAGATGGTGACGTCGACTCCGTTACCTCGGGGTTCTATGATTGTTATGCTTGAGGATGTTGCACACCAGAACCTCGGAGTGCGACCTGCATGCACTCCTTGGCCTGTGTTTGGTTTCCCCTAAGTGTGATGACCCCGTTCTTAGATGGGATCTTGATCGTTAAGTGGTAGGCCAAGCAGATCGCCTTCGTCGCTATTAGCCAATCTCTTCCCAAGATGATGTTGTAGGGGGAGTTGGCTTTGACGACGAAGAAGTGGATTATCTTCGTGGAAGATAACGGACTCTTTCCAACTGTCACGGGGAGTGAGATTGTGCCATCCGTCGAGGTCTCTTCTTGTGTGAAGTTCTTCAACGGGACGGGTGCTGGTTTTAGGCGAGCTTCTTCGATATCAAGTTTATCGAAGCAGTTTTTGAAGAGAATACTCACCGAGGCTCCGCTGTCGATGAATACATGGTGGACCAGTTTGTTGGCAACTACGGCTTCGATGATGGTGGCATCTTGGTGAGGCGAAACATGAGGGACTGGGTCGTCGCTGGAAAAGGTGACGACCTCGTCCTTTTTGAACCTTTTTTGCGAGGGTTCCTCCTTTGGCTGACTTCGGGCTTCGGCTTTTAACGAAGACTTCGTCGCGCCTTGAGGCAGTCCGGTGATGGCAGCGATGACTCCGTCATATTGAGGCTGATCTTCATCCTCGTCCTCGTCATCGTGCCTCGACTTCTTGTCTTGATGAGGACAGCAGCTTTCCCCTCTGTTCTGACTTCTCTTGCCCTTCCCTTGAGGTCGGGCATTTTGTTGACTACGACCTCGGTATTTTCCGAGGGTGCCATCTCGTACTAAGTAGTCGATGTCCGAGGCGAGATTTCGGCAGTCCTCGGTATTGTGGCCGTGGTCTTCGTGGAACTTGCAATACTTGTCTCTGGATCGTCGTTTTGATCCAGTTCGGGACAAGGGAGGGGGTTTCTGGAATAAGCTCGCGTGAAGCTCGTATATTTCGGCCTGGGGTTTGGTCAACGGAGTGAATTGACCTGGTTCTTGACTGGGCCGAGGTCCGAGGCGGGACGCTAGCGGACCTCGTTGTATCCTGTCAAGGGCACCTCGTCGGTTCTGCCCATGATCAGTGCATTCTTCCCTTTTTCTTTTGTCATGACTTTCAGGTTGGTCCACCGCTCTTTTTCTTCTATCGGCTTCGTCCGCCTCGGCGAATGTATCAGCAATCCTCCATAGCTGTTTGGAGGTTCGAGGACGCTCTTTTACGAGCTCTCTGAAGAGAGTGCCGGAGTGAATGGCATTTTAGAATACCGAGATGAGGACGTCGTCGGACAGGCGGTCGACCTTAAGGCTCTCATTGTAGAACCTAGCCAGGAAGTCACTGATTGTCTCTCCTCGTCCTTGTCTTAGCGTAAGGAGTTGGGCCAAACTGATCTTAGCTTCGGCTTTCTGGAAGAAACGTCGTTCGAAGGCATCTAGAAGGTCAGTGTACGACCCTATGCTGCAACGCGGGAGGTTGTCGAACCACTTTCGTGCGTTGTCTATTAGCAGTTCGGGAAAGACTTTGCACATGTAGACGTCTTCGGCAAGCACTTGGTTCAGCATATTATATTGGTATTGTGACAGGAAGTTGCTGGGGTCACAAGAACCAATATAGGGTTTGATTGGTGGCACCCTATATGTTGGCGGGAGCGGAGTGTAGAGTATTTTGTTGGTGAAAGGGGTGGCGATTCGACTGTAGACAGTGAATCTCCCCTCTCTGTGGTTATCTTCGTCACGTCGAGAAGGACCGACGTTTCGACGAGGCGATGCCGAGCCACGTCTGTAGTAGTCTTCGTCATGTCGAGACGGACCGATGTCTCGGCGAGGTGACGTTGAACCACGCCGAGGTGAAACGAGGTTATTGTCTCCTCGGCGATTACGTTGTCTTTGGGGAAGTTCGTTATTTCTTCCCTCGACAATTTGGAGGCTCGGGGG